>JAYMSW010003785.1:0-11765 GCA_036897725.1 Erodium texanum
AACGAGTTGAGCGAGAGTGGTCTTGCCGAGACCACCCATGCCAATGATAGGAAGCACGCCCACCCGCCCTGATCACGCCCTTGGAGCAACAGTTGAATGATTGCACTTCTATCTTGTTCCCTTCCGAAGATAGCAGATTCATCAACCACACAAGTTGTGCTCCGATCATCTGAATTCCCTACCCTCCCTCCGGATCCAGAAGGAGTGTGGCTAAGGCACAGCAAGTCTTGTTGAGCCACTATATCTTGGAACCTGGCAGTGATGTCTTTGATCTTGGACTCAATCTTAACATTGGATACCACCACGCAAGGATTGCAAGCGCCAAAGACCCTACCGAACTTAAGAGCCTGAACGAATATGTTATCTAATCAACATGCCAATCAATTAAAGATTAAGATAAATAATCATTTAGGTAGTCACAATATTATACCAGAAAAAGTTATAATCTGTAACGTCAAACACATTTGGACAAGTTCATAGTGACAAGATATATTATGCAAGACTTGACAAACAAGTTTGTTTAGACATAAGTTTTTTTTTTTTGCAGTTATGCTATCAGCATTTAACCCCCTACATCCCTTGCTAGATTCTCCACGAGCAGCAGATGTATTGATCTTGGCGAGAGAATCGTAGGCAAATTCATCAAGAATGTCGTCAACGTCATAAGCCAAGTCTCTGAGGCTTTGCAGCCAGAGGTTGACGGGTGAGTCGTCACGGATCTGCTTCTGCTCTGCATCGGCAAGAACGGCCTGGATCTTGATCAACATGTCAGTCCATTTCTTGAGCTGGGTTCGGATCCCTTCCCTGCACGCAAAGTTGAGCACCTTGCGAGACGTCAACTTCTGGAACAGCAGCGAGATCACTGCCCCCAAGAACAACTCCGCAATAGGCATGGTCTTGATTCACACAACAATCTCAATCTGAGGAAGAAGATACAGTACGTGAACGAGATTAGGGGCAAGATGGAGATGAGAAAAATTGTCAACGCTGGTTTATGTCAACTGAGGAGCTGTCTTTTTGGATTAATTAAAGACACGACTAAACTTAAAATGGAAGGAAGTGCATGCTAAGCTTAAAATAGTCTAATACAATAATGTACTCATCAACCACTTGTCCCATTTTTTTTGTTATCAGGAAGAAAAGATTTGTTAACAAAAATTGTTGGTGTTTATTCTAGGGTGGGAGCCACAATTATAGAGAAGCACATAGGACCTCATATGGGTGGGTCCTTTGACCCTAGAAGGGTAGAGTAATCCTTACCTCCCACCATCAGATGTTGGTGATGGATCAACCCCAAAATATGACATCGAATAATCATTCACTCAGCAAGCTGTTGAAGAGATGGGGGAAGGATGCGAGCAAACTACAGGAAGAGAGATCAATCAACCTGTCTCGTCGAGAAGAGCAATGGTAGGAGACTGTAGTCAGGTAGCGATGCTGAGCTGTCCACTGAAAACGCCTATCTCAAAGTAAATATAATATTACACCTAACCAAGAACCATTCTTTGTCTCATTCATTCAAATGATTCGAGTCCTCTTGAATCGGGAACACCAAAATCTCTTCCATGTAAGAGCCAGCTTAAGATTGAAATTATGATCGATCTTAAGCTGTGAATATAAAAGCATGACCCCAGTGACTTCATCTCTCACAATCTCTTTCATGAACATAATAATTTCTCATTTTATCCACGTACTTCCAATATAAGAATCACATTATCACTAATGCATCATATTTTTGATGGCCTATAGTTTGAATTATTTTTTCCCTTCCACATTTGAATTTTAATACTCTTCACTTCTTAAAACAGGAAAGAAGTACGAGAGGGTCCATTTCACGTTTTAAAACAGGAAAGTGAGGAGTAAGAGGGTCCAAACGACGCCGTCTAACGCATACACCCGCACCGACATTACACTCTTATTCGGCTACATGAACCCTCCCCGCTAATTTAAATCATCAACGCTATAGGTCCATTTCTCTGTAATATGTTTAGGTTCGTGGGTTTTGTAGTTCATTGTATGCCATTTGTTAACTTGGGTTTTGTTTTGTTCGATCTTCAGTGACAAGCAGGAGCCAGATGTGAGGTATGCCGAGAAAGTTACAGCACTACCATCACAGCTTTATCTGAGGCAATAGACATGAATGTCCCTACGGTCTACTCTCTTTCTGAAGATGTTTTATTATTGATTTTTTTTTTTGTGATGTGATGAATGGGCTGATGAATTTGAATATGATATCTCTGCAGATATAGCGAATGGATTGATGAATGTGAACGTGTCAACAACCCTGAAGATGATGGTGCTTGGAAGAAAGTCAAGATGTCTGGACATTAATTTCTGTGTTGGATAGTAATAGGATTGTTATAGTGATGTATCAGTAATTTCTGTGTTGGATAGTAATAAGAAAGTAAAGATGTCTGGACATTAATTTCGTGTCCTCGTGAATTCAGAAAACCTGGACCACAATGACTTCATCTCTTACAACCTCTGTCATGAACAAATCATCACCACAGTAACAGAGAGATAGCTAGAACTAAAAGAAGCACAAGATCAACATACACAAAACAGGATCAAGATTCTAAATTAAAAACATAGTGCATATTAGAAGATCAAAGTATCAGTTTATACAACAACTTAGAAATTAACAAGACATTTCTCGAGTCCTTTTCTCCATATTCTAAATCCATCCATACACAGCAGCAGCTTCCAGGGATCGAGGGTTAAACTTAAAACTAGCAGTTAAAAGCAAGACAATCATAGTCACCTTTCCACCTGTTTTAATCCTTTACAACTCAGTAAAGATACGGAGCCTGGTACTGATAACCATTCCCGAAATAGTTGCCTTGAGGAGGAAGGCTGTACGTTGGAGTACCATAAACTGTGGGGCCATGGTTGTCAGCGGGTCCAGGGTAAACATACGATCTTTCGTACATGTACGGTGGATACCTATTATCGGGAGCTCTTTGATAGACCGGCTTGTCAGCAGCAATGTTAGTGACTCGGGGTCCGTATCCTACACCATTAGCACGGGGTCTCTTGGGCTGGGGTTTTGTGGCTTCTGTCACTCTTTTCTTGTCGGCTTTGGCCTTCTCCAGCTGAAGAACCTTCTTTTGGAGCTGGTCTATGGGATAGTGTTCCTCAAGCTTGTGTTCTTCGATGCACTTGATCACTGCCTTCAGCGCAGTCAGCTCTCGCTCGTTAATCTCGTTCTGAACACAATGATACATACTTGTCAAGGGTAACGATACTAGAAATGGGCATAAGCTGAAAAGATATACATGTTCCTGGATCTTCCTACACTAGAATGAAAATTAGAACAGCAGTGATAAATGGAGTGATTACAGTCACTACCCTCTACTTTGAGTGATTTTCAGTTCACTGATTGTGCTTTAAATGTATCAATTCACCACAATGAACTTTGTTTTGGTTTCAATTTAACTAAATTTAAGGTTTAATGACAAAAAGGGGCCATATGTATAACAAAAAGTCAAGTAAAAATAACTTACAATTAAGAATCATAAAGGACAAAAACCATATTCTTCTTAATTTAAAATTTGTATTTCTTTTATAGTTTTTCATTTTTTGTCAGAAGTTTTTTTTTAAAATAAAGGGTATTTTCATCATTAAACCTCATACAAGGATGGACTGAAACAAAAACAAAGTTCATCAGGTGAACAGATACAAAAATGATAGTGAATTGAAAATCACTCGAAGTACAGGGTAGTGAATTCCCTATCATCGACTAAATGCAGGTCCAATCACCCACCAATCCCGATGGATACTACTAGGTCGCCATAAAATAAGAATCAAGAAAAGAAAAGTAGTTCAAGGTACCAATACTTGGTATATGAATTGATAACATGTGTGTCCTAAGGTTATCTTCTAGATCCAGCTATGTTTGGCAGAACACATGTATGATTTATCAATTCTAAGTGATATGTGATAATATGAAAGCAAAAGTAGAGCAGTAGCTATGGACATACATTTGCAGTAGGAGATGTGCTTCCAGCTTTTGTTGGTGATGAAACCTTCCTTGCTTCCTTCAAGTAAGACTTCAGTAACGGCACAGGTGAAAATTGCTCTGTAAGCTCGAAGGCGAAAGCCAAGTTCACAGCATCAATTTGCCTCCCACTATTTATCAGCACTTCTATTACACCTGAAAACCCAAGAAAATACAGTAAGTTGAAAATGTACAAATTTAGACTACTTCTAGAGGTTCTCTAAGCTTTGCTTTGTCTTAATCATTAATACTAATATGTTTGGATTATGATAATTGGTTTTGGAAGCCAAACCTGGCATTTTATCTGACAACCCAAGGGAACGACAAAGATCAGCTGCTTGGCGACGACGAGAGACCATTGGTATAAGCCTAGACATTTCTTGCTCATCGAAATCAGAAGCAACACCAAAAGTGGCCACAAGTTGCAAAAACGCATGTGCCTCCAAAGAGTTCCCATTGCTAGCATCAATGTCAAGAACATCCAACTTTGGCCTCCATTCTTCAGCAATCACCTTAGCCTGCTTCTTAACATCTACTGAAACCACATCAGAAACATTGACTTCTGGGTTTGCAAGCAAAATGCTAAGGCATTCCATCAACATGATGCAGGTTCGGCGAAGACCCAACAAGAAAGAATCTTTCTTTCCATCTACAGTTGGTGCTTCGGTAGAGTAAAAGTTTTGCAGTGAGTTTAGCACAAGGTGTGCTGGGTTAGCTGCAGCTTTCAGTGCAAGTGGAATTTCCTCTCTTATGGCTGCAAGGTTCTTACGGTTGTCTGATATAAACTTGTGGAGCCCGTCCGAGTCCATCCCTTTACATAGCTTGACTAACTCTGGATATGGCACATCCAAGTTTAAATACTCAGGACTTTTCTGGTTTTCTACATTACTCTCAGTTTCAGCAGCCATGGCATCAAGTGGCTTCTCCTCAACAACAGCAGGCCCCACCGGTGAAAGTGGAACCTCCTCATGCATCTCCAGAGCATTGGTTATGGCTAAAACCGCAGCATCCCTCTTCACTTGGAGCCTCTCCAGTTGAGCATGTTCCTTGGCCATAACAGCTGCTTCCTGCTTCACTAGCAGCTCTTGGGCTTTCAGGGTTTTGGTTTTGTACTCCTTTTCTTGATCCTCCAGCTCATGGAAGCGCCTCTTCAGGGACTTCTCCAGCCCATGAAAATGTTCTTCGAGTTCTTTCCATTTCAGGTTAAGGGTTACAGCTCGGTGGCTTTCGAGTTCAGCAAATGCTTTCTGGAGCTGTTGTATCTTAGAAGTGGTAGAGTCTATGAGTGTAGCAACTGAATACGTATCCTCCATTGCTCAAAAGCTGAGGAGAAGAAGAAAGTTGAAAACTTAGCTGCCAATATTTTGCTACATAATTAAGAGAAGACAGGACAAGTGACACAAGTCATCTAAAATCCTCATCATCGATATAGCAAATCACCATGATTCATGTCAAATATTCAACTTCGCTATCCTACTGCATCTCAATTATCATAATCCAAATCCCATTATAGAATAAATTCAACTCAAATGGCACTTATTCCACAATATCAGAACTCCATTTTCAACACTAAACCATTATTAGTATCCACATGCACATCATGTCAAGTAAATCCTTAAACCCCTTTAACCCTTTCAAGTTTCTTCATTGATCACATCAAATCCTTTGTTTTTTTTCAGATAAAACAAATACACAACTAAAGTGCAGTGCCCTTTTATGAATAAATAAAAATAAAATCATCCAAAATACAGCAAAAGAGAGTAATTGATAGCCACAATAGCAACAAAAAAAAAGTTTAAAATGTCAGTTCTATGAACTATGAAGAGCTTACCAAATTCTTCCCAGCTTAAAGCAAGAAATCTTGGGTATTATAGCAGCAGAAACAGTAAAACCCTGGTAAACATAAGAATCCAAATAAATTACTAAACTAAACATTTCCAACAATTAGCTCAAGTGTAATAAACATTTCAGCTTGAAATCGATTTCGACCCGAAATGAGGAACTTTTGGATGAACCAAACGGACCCGATCAGCGAAACAGCAACAAGGAAAGACAGAGAGAGTGAATTGGGCAAATTGGTACCGTTTTGAAGGAAAAATTACCCGATCGGCGAGACGGAAAATCCTCGGCGAAGCTGCAAGAGAATCGACCGGAGACGAAGATCAATCCATCTTCTTCGGATAGGGTTGGTGTGAGGCTGCGACTCTGCAACCCCTAGATTGAGAGTGGTGGAGGAGAAAGAGGAAAGTGAAGAGCTGCAAAAAGCAAGTGTTTTATCGTTCTTTTGCTTTTATATATCATTGGGGCACTCCCGTTGGTTTTTGCTGTTTGAGGATACGGCGCCGTTTGGTCTCTGTGTTCTCAGTGTAGGATTCTTTATGATTTTTGTCGGTAAGAGAAACGGAGTGTCTGTATCAAATTGGGTAGTGCGCTTATCGGTTTTTCCACGTGGGTTAGGACAATGGACATGGCGCAGTTACGGTGTGTCCTCCATCATGGTAACATTTCCCTTATCTTTCACTATTTTCATGTAGGCCCTTCATTTTTAGGTGAATTGCATTTGTCGACGCATACATTATTTTGCTTTGCAAAAATTACCCCAAAGTCTAAACCAGTTACTGAATGATACAAATGTGAAATGTGTCAAATGACATTGACATATACAATATGTTGGTCTATTCTAATATAAACACAATATAATTATTTAAGTATGTGAACATTTTCAATAAACATCTTTTAAAATCAAATTAAGCTTACCATTTACTGTGTATAATTTCCTAAAATAAACTGAGAAAATAGGGGGAAATACCAAATCATGAACTTGAGTTACTTCAGAGTACTAAACAAAATAATTATAATAATTAATTGTACGAACCAATCGGAATGTGCAGCCCAATTATATGAACACGCGTGAAACGTAGAAGACGACGCAATGTGACGACAATATAGTGCTTCAATAAATTATTATATATCATCGCAAAAAGAAATTAGTGATCGATAAAGAAGAAAGACAAGTCAAGCACTCTGACTCTGCAAGTCTTCGTCGTCGCCGAGCTTGGAAAAAATTGGTCTCTCCTCTCTGACCCGTTCCTGAAGATATCAATATCTCCTCCAATTAAATAAAAATCTTCCAACCCGCACAATACGCAATCGACTTCATCAGTGCTTTCTCATATTCGAGTCTTGTTTATATCTCCGCATTTCATGCTTCAAAATTAATGGTGTGGACTTGGTCTCTGCGTGAGCTCTGGGTCTTCGTTTCGTCTGGAGCAGAAGAGCTTTTATCCCCTCGTTGTTTCGAGCGAGTACCCTTCTGAAATTCCAGGTGGGTCTTCCATTTCAAGCTTAAAGTTGTGATCTTTTTCATGGGTTTTGCTGATTTTGTGATTATGTATGTATTCTTCTATCGTTACTGAGAAGAATCTCAATTGGGTCATAGTTCTTAGTTTGTTTTTCGAAGTGTTGGTCTCTTAGTTCTATTAAGTTTTGCAGGGTGTGAATTGCATATCTGTGAGTTTGTGTATCAGCAATCTGAGTGTGAATAATGAATTTGGTCTCTCAAGGTTTGAACTTAGAACCTTGCTTATATAAAAGCAAATTCTTTGTGGCTTGAATTTATAATGCATATCTGTGAGTAGTTACATGCTGTTTTATGTTAATTTGCTGAATTGGGTCTTCTATTTCAAGCATAAAGGTGTGATCTTTATCATAGGTTTTGCTGATTATGTGTTCTTCGATCATTACATGAGAATAATCTAAACTGGGTCATAGTTCTTACTTTGTTTCTAAGTTAGCGTTGGTCTCTTAGTTCTATTAAAGGTTTTGCTGGGTGTGAATTTGCATATCTGTGAGTTTTTTTATCAGCAATCTGAGTGTGAATAATGAATTGGGTGTGTCAAGGTTTGAACTTAGAACCTTGATTGTTACTATAATTATATAGTAACAAGGCCTTTGTCACTTGACTTTTTTTTTTGATACTGCAATTTCTATGTATCAAGTGTTGGTAAGCGTCAACCTTACTTATGTAGAAGTAAGGGGTATTACCACTTGATTTTTAATGCATATCTGTGAGTAATTACATGCTATTTTATGCTAATTTGCTGAACTGGGTCTTCCGTTTCAAGCATAAAGGCGTGATCTTTATCATGGGTTTTGCTGATTATGTGATAATGTATGTGTTCCTCATCATTATCTGAGCAGAATCTCTACTGGGTCATAGTTCTTACTTTGTTTCTACTTAGTGTCGGTCTCTTAGTTTTTCTGGAAGTGAATTTCCATATCTGCGAGTTTTTTTTATCAGCAATCTGGGTGTGTCAAGGTTTGAACTTAGAACCTTGCTTATATAGAAGCAAGGTCTTTGTCACATTTTGCTTATGTTAATTTGCTGAACTGGGGCTCTTTTCTTGACTCTGAGTTGATTCAAACTTATTTCAGGGTTTGATGCTTCAGGGTTTTGAGATTTGATGGTCTTCCTCAATAATATGGCAATGTTTTGTCAAGTTCATGCTTTTCTAAGTTATGTCATCATATGGATATTGCTTAGCTGCAGTTTGAGTTATGCTACTGAAACCGATATTCAGTGCTTAAAGACCATAAAAGCCTCTCTTCACGACCCTTTGAATTACTTAAACTCTTCATGGAACTTCAACAACAACACAGAAGGCTATATCTGTAAATTCCTGGGCATCGAGTGTTGGCACCCAGATGAGAACAGGGTTCTGAACATTAAGCTCTCAGATATGGAGCTCAAAGGCCCATTTCCTATCGGTATCCAGAACTGCACGAGCATGACGGGATTAGACCTTTCAAACAACAAGCTTTATGGAAATATTCCATCTAATATCTCAACCATCATGAAATTTGCGACGTCCCTTGATCTGTCCAACAATAATTTCTCTGGAGAGATCCCAGAAGGTTTAGCCAATTGTAGCTATCTGAATATTCTTAAACTCGATAACAATGGGTTCTCTGGTCAAATCCCATTACGACTTGGCCTACTTGATCGGATCAAAACATTTAGCGTAGCCAACAATTTCTTGACGGGGCCTGTTCCAGAGTTCAAGAATAATTCGATCACAGCTGAGAGTTATGCTAATAATCTAGGACTCTGTGGGAAGCCTTTATTAGCTCGTTGTGTAGCTCCTCCGGGAAGCTCGCGTGTTGGAGCTGTTGTTGGAGCAGCCATGGGTGGTGTCACTTTGGCTGCAATAGGTATTGGTGTTGGTCTGTTCTTCTATTTCCGCAATCTTTCTCATAGGAGGAAGAAGACTGATGACCCTTTGGGAAACAAATGGACCAAGAGTTTGAAGGGCACAAAAGGCGTTAAGGTAAGCTAATTCAAACCATATAGATAGGGTTAACTGCATATACGTCTTTTATATATAACTATGCCTATTCCCAGCTTTAAACTTTTACATCCAACTACCTAAACTTTCAGAAAACTACGGAACTCTTTTTCGTCAGAAAATGACGAAAATGCCCTTTACCCTAATCTCAAAAATACCTCAAAATGGTATTTTTTTGAGATTAGGGTCAAGGGTGTTTTTGTCATTTTCAAACGAAAAAGAGCTATTTTTAACTTTTTGAAAGTTTAAGTAGCTTGATGTAAAAGTTGAAACTTGGGGTAGTTATGTGCAAAAAACAACAACTTGGGGTAGTTATGTGCAAATAGAACACAATATCTATTTGCAATAAACTCTATTTTCTATAATAAGGAGGCACTTATAACTCTTTTCACTTTGTCAACATTATATTGATAAGAAGCATCGTACTTCAGGTTTCTTTGTTTGAGAACACAGTTTCAAAAATGAGATTGGGTGATCTCATGAAAGCTACAGACAGCTTCAGCAAAGAAAACATCGTTGGGACGGGAAGAACAGGAACTGTATACAAGGCAGTCCTTGATGATGGCACTTCCTTAATGGTCAAGAGGCTGCAAGAATCGCAACACACAGAGAAGGAATTTGCTTCTGAAATGGCTACATTGGGTAGAGTAAAGCACCGCAATTTGGTTCCCTTGTTAGGTTTTTGTGTCGCCAAGAAGGAGAGGTTTCTTGTATACAGGTACATGTCCAAGGGTACCCTATACCAACAGCTACATCACTTAGGTGAAGAAGCTGAGCGGCCTGAGCCTATGGATTGGCCTTCAAGGCTCAAAATCGCCATAGGAGCAGCCAGAGGATTAGCTTGGCTTCATCATAACTGTAATCCACGAATCATCCACCGAAACATAAGCTCCAAATCCATTTTACTTGATTCAGATTTTGAGCCCAAGATTTCAGATTTCGGTCTTGCAAGGCTCATGAACCCGATCGATACCCATTTGAGTACATTCGTGAATGGAGAATTCGGAGATCTGGGTTATGTTGCTCCCGAATATGCAAGAACTCTCGTGGCTACACCAAAAGGAGATGTTTACAGCTTTGGAATCGTGCTTCTTGAATTGGTAACCGGGGAAAGACCTACTTTTGTGAAGAAAGCGCCCGAGACCTTTAAGGGAAATCTTGTGGAATGGATCACACAAATGTCAAGCAACTCACAGCTCGAAGATGCTATAGACGAATGTTTGGTCGGGAAAGGCGTTGATGGAGAGATTTTTCAGGTTCTTAAGATTGCTTGTAATTGTGTAACTCCTGATGTTCCTAAAGAGAGGCCTACCATGTTTGAAGTGTTCCAGCTTCTGAGAGCTATCGGTGAGCTATACAATTTCACCATAGAAGAAGAGATTGTGATGCCTTCGGAATCTGGTGAAATGGGTCAGCTCGAGGAACTCATCGTTGCGCAAGATGTAAAAGGAAGTAATTGAGAAGGTTGTTAAGGTAACAAAAGTGAATGCCACTTAATAGATTGATTATATGTAATTACCAGTTATTATATATTGCTTAAGTAAGTTTTAGTGTTGCAGAGTTTCTTAATGCCTTTAGACAATGGCTTATTAAGTAAGTGTTCATATTCATTGTCTTGCTTCCTCTATATGGTTAAAAATGTAGTTTTGATTTATTTTCTGTCAAGAACAAGACATTGTGAATTCAGTGAAGTGCTTAGTTTTGATGAAATACAAGGTTTCATATAGATTTGTCTTGCAGATTACCCAGACATTTTCATGTACTTGGGATAATCTTTAAAAAAAAAACTAATTAAACTTGTCACTTTTCTCACTACTAACTTTTAAATTTTCTTAATCAATTGAACTAAACTTTTAAATTTTTGCCATCAAGATTAGACTAGTGGTTAAGAAAGTTGAATCCCCCCATAGTCACCCGGTTCAAATCTTGGTGGAGACAATAAAGTATCTGTTGCGTTTGATTTATGTGCGTATTTATTGTATTGTCAGGTCTGGTCTGTTGTTAAGCGGTACACAAGCTATATATACTCATTCAAAGCTAACTGAAATCATTATTCTCACTAAGTATAGAGTCTGCAATGCGTACTACCAAGTAGGAAGGTACTAACGGACAATAACAGACTCTGACACTTACAACCACACCATAAGATAATCTAAGAAATAATTCGAGTCCCTCCACACCAGCGTGCCTTGAATTAATGCAAGGATATTTTTGTCATTTGACATCTATGACTGTTGTTGAGACCCGATAGGAACATCTAGATTTAGAGACAAGAGTTCGGAGAATCCTAGAAACTAGCCACAAACTCATCAATGTTCCTGTCCGAACTCCCACCTTCATCAACAGCCTCCATTGCCAGGTTCCTCCACTTGATAGCATTCTTCTTCACCACCTCTCCTCTCTCTCCCTTCATTATCTCCTCC
>JAYMSW010003786.1:0-11765 GCA_036897725.1 Erodium texanum
TGCCCAATTATCCAAATGGATGTACTAGTACTAGTTTAGGTTTTTCACCTCCAATCGAACCTATTTTCCCATGCATGGGAGAGCGCCCTCGAGATGTATCTGAGGAGCCAGAGCTTTTTGAGGATCCATGTTACGTTCCTGATCCATTATCTTTGCTTGGACCTGTTTCAGAATCACTCGATAATTTCCAGTTGGATCTTGGGGCTGGCTTTGCAAACGACATTGGATTGAAAAGGTCCCGTGCTTTAGGTAATATGTCTTCTTCGACTGAAGTCCATAGGCCATCTCCGATTGAGTCTCCAATATCGCGGTTACGGGTTGCTGATGAGAAGTTTAGCAGTTCTAACAGGTTTCCAAATACCCTCAAGGACCAAGACCTGCATAGGCTTCCTGCAGAAGATGCCAGTGCAAATGATAAAGGAATGTGGCAGATGTGGAATTCTTCTCCTCTTGGTCATGATGGTCTAGGATTGGTAGGTAGCTCGGTTAGTTGGCTTTTATCCCCAGAAAGAAATAGATCAAGCAAGGAAGATTTAGTGCACCCATCAAGTCAGAAAACTATGGCATCACTGTTTACAAATGAAGACCAAGTTCTATCTGGCACTCACTCTCCACAGGTCTTTCTTGGTAATGGCCAGAATGGTGGGACATTCAGCCCTGTTATCAGTTCAAGCAATCATGATCCTTGGGCACAGAATGGTTTCTATCCGCCGTTGTCGGGCAGTGAAAATCATTTCTCTGTTAAACCTCAGGAGGAAACTACCCAGAAAGAAATGATTTATGATAGTCCTACCAGATCTGCAATTAACAATCCTTTTGAGCCGCCACCAGCTGATACTTGGTCTAGGTGAGTGAAATATGCTTTTAACCTTTTGCTATTCTGAAATGTCGACTTGAAATTTGTTGCATTATCTGTTACGCAAATCTACTTGTTTTGGGTGTAACTTATTTTAGTGAACACCAGTAGCTGATTGGAAGGATGTCTTTAATTCTTGCCTTCTCTATCAACTGTGGATTTGAGAGGGTTTCTGTCAGTTTCATTGATTGGTATGCTAAAGCATACTATGATTGATACACATGGATTTTAGACATGAATCGTAGAATTTTTACATATCCTTACTACTAGGCTTTGATAGAAGCAATGGAGAAAATGCCATATGAATGTTTATTTCACTGAACTGTCTGGACTTCAAATACCAATATGTTATGCCCCTGACTTTTAGATCTCGTCGTGGGTCCTTGATAAACAGTGTTATCGATGTTCCTTTTCCGGAATGGACTTGAACCCTTCTTCCCATGCACTATCTTGCCTATTGAGAGCTCTTTAAGAGAGAGCTCAAGACGTCTAGGTAACCAGTAGTATTTTCTTAGTTGATATTCCCAGTATTTATAATAGGTATACTGGTTACCATTATTACAGATACTTATTTTAGGAAATCAAACTAACGTTAAATTCTAACAACTTAATAGTAAATAAATAACCTGCTAACTTACCAACTAAGCTACTTAACATAATAGGAAATAAATAACCTGCTAGCTTATTAACTAAACTACAAACATAATAGGAAATTACGCTCATAACAACTTCACGTTTTGTTTCTAGATGTGATAATATAAAGTGAATTTATAGTGCATTATTTTAAGGCCGTCTTGGAATGTATACTAGTTAACATTGGTGATTTTTAAATACCGGAGGTATTATCAGATATCATACTTCTTGGCTCTTCAAATATTTTCATCTTAATGCAACTCAGGGATATGTGTGTTAGTGAAACTATTTTCTGTACACAGTGAGAGTATTTTGAAGTAACAGCTCAATTAACTTTTGATGTTATTTATTTCTTACCTGTAACAAACTCATCTTAATCCTTCCCAAATTTTCTGTCCACTGTTCTCTTGTAGTTCACCATAAACTCTCCTCTGCTATATCATTATGATCTGCATACTCAATGCAGTATTATTACCATACATTCAATACTGCAGTTTGGAGCCAGTTTTGCTAAGAGTCTGTGCATGCAAACTTTTGATTCTAGAAGCTTAGGAGGAAAAATCTATGTAAAATACAGATGGGTTGTTTTCAGTAAATGCGGAATTGCTGTGTTTTCTTGAACATTAGATACAATGTGAGGTTGCTATCTTAAAGTCCTAGTTTCAGAGTCATTATATGTGATTAATTTGCCCTTTCACACTATTTACAATCCTACTCTTAGTTTTCTTCAGTTCTTCCATTAAATGGAATATGGTCTGCAATAAATACTTAATTTGGATTTAAGGATAAGGTGTCAGCATGGCAGTGTATATGTTGTAAACTAGCTTCTTAGTGGTGAACTAATAAAAGCTGTCACCGTGTACAATAAACAAGTGCTTATATTTAGTCAGAAATATACTACCTTTTTATGCGTGTGTTTTTTCTTCTGAAAATAAACATTTCCCTGTATTGATGGGCACTTCGATTCTATCTCTTGTTGCTAGTGTTGGCATAAAGTGGAGGAAAATAAAGAATTTCACGTTGAAAATAAGGAACTGGTCTCATGCATCTTTATTGGCTTGTATTATGTAATGATACTTGTTAACTGTGATAGGATATGGCTGTCGTGGCTTGTGGAGTTTCTATTATGTCAGTGTTGCACCTGGTGTTTGTAGGCTGTCGGTTGAGTATAGGTCTTTTTGGAGCAAGTATCGAAACATTTGAAACCCTTTATTTCAGATTTTCATTACAGTTACTTGGTTATTTATTGCATGATGGCATTCTGCTCTGTGATTCTTCAAACCTACATTATGCCAGTACTTGTGAATCTTAGCAGTTGAAGTTATTATTGGTTGTTAACAGTGCCCAAAATAATTAATAATGCCATATATAGGATCTTAGATATTCACGACTTCATCATTAAAGCAAAAATGATACTCTGGCTGTTTGAAATGGTAATTTAACTAATGTGCTGTTATTTTGCAGAAAGGAGTGGGGTGTTCAAGGGTCGGGAGAAGGTATTGGCAAGGCATCATCAGTTACGAGGCCTCATATTGGGGGTCTGTTTCCCAACTCAGATGTACAGTCACTTTGGTCCATTTAATTAAAAGTGGGAAAAAAATAAACAGAAAAAAAGAGAGTAAGGAGGGATTTTTAATACACATCTTGTTCGTTCTTGGGGGCTTGTGAAGGGAGAGTTGAGAATACTGGAATGAATGATGCATTGTATCTTCCTTCTTTTTAAGGGAGATCGATGATGTTCACTTACCATTACACTATCGATAGGAATTACAACTGTGTCTCTGTGTCATGCATACATATCCATCCACTCTTTTTAGGGTTTTACTGTTGCCCCGGTGTTCCATAGCACTCCACGTTCTTTGTGCTTGCAAAGCAGAAGGTTAGCGCTTGTTGCAGGTAGTGTGGTTTCAGCTCAATCTTCTGCAGGTGGTCGGAAAATCTAGAGTTGTCTACATTTTTCAGGTTAGGAAATAGAAAACGAATTTACCAGATATGACTGCTTTATTTGTTTATTTTTATTTTTAATCCCAAATCTGTTTTCATGTATTTGGAAGAGTGGAAGAACCTGCTTTAAAAAACTAACGCGTGGAATTTATCCTAGGCAAATGTTTTAAACGGGTCTTAAATCTTTACGTTATTTTATTTTAATTTAATTTAATTCCTATTCAGTCGGAGTTTTGTTTGAATTCAGCTTTACGTCTAGATTCGTCCACTTTATTACTAATGTGTTTTTATTTCAACTAAATCTTAAAGTTCGTTCCCGAACAATCGTAAATTCATCCGTTTTGTTCTCAATGTGGTCTACGTACATCATTTCCAAACGACTTTATGATTTGATGGTTCGAGATTTGAGCCGCTGTAATACATAAAAGAGTAAAAGACCAGACCACTAGGATTTGAATATTAGAACTAGTGTTTGTTTAATTATATTATTCTAGTTTTCAAAAAAATAAATAAATTATATTATTCTAATAGTTGGGCGGCTTCCGACATGGACCTTTTAGGTGAAGCTAACATTTTTTTGTTTTGGCAGATGTAGTGTGAAACCAAAACGCGGCTGAAAGTTGAGTACAGAATCAAATAGATACAAAATCACATTCGAAAGTACATGTGAATTAACGTACGTTATTGTTGTTGGTCCTCTCGTTGCCAAGACCAAACTATGTCCTTGAGGGCCGGTCTTAATTCTCCTTTCAACACTTTCTCATACTCCAACGAGTCTCCGCTCACTTTCTTCACCTCCACCATATGAAAATCTGGAGTTACCTCAAAGATCTCAGCCTCAATGCCCATCATTCCTTTCTTCCCTTCCTCCCACCGCTCCATTTTCAACAACCCTCCCTCCCTCTTCTTCACCTCCATCCTCAGCTTCCTCGCTGTCTCTTCAAGCTTCGCCGCTATAGTCAGAGCCGGCTTCTTGGACGTGAACCTCACTTCACTACTTACCCTGACGACCCCGTTGAACATACCCGACAGGTCCAGTCCTGTCGAAAACGATATGATATCAAACGCATTCAAGGTACATGCCTTCATCAATGCACTATTGGGACTCGACACTTGCTCGTTACGGGCCGGGTTTTCCGATTCTTTCCGGAACCAACAACTCTCCTTTATCTCGGCAATGGACATCCTCGTACCCGGGTTCGGATCCAAGATCCCGGACATCAACCTCCGCACTTCTTCCGGGAACCAACGAGGCAACTTATACTCACCCTTCCCGATCTTCCTATACATCTCCATCAGATTCGAGTCGTAAAACGGGAGATAACCCGCCAAGAGAACGAATAAGATCACACCACACGACCATATATCAGCTTTAGACCCATCGTACCCTTTCTTGTTCACCACATCCGGAGCAACATACGCAGGAGTTCCACACGTAGTATGTAGCAGCCCGTCTTGATGCTTCGACTCCGTAAGCGCACTCAATCCGAAATCCGAAACCTTAAGATTCCCGTCCTCGTCAAGCAGCAGGTTCTCGGGCTTGAGATCCCTGTGGCAAACGCCTCTGCTGTGACAGTAATCAACGGCGCTGATCAGGTGCTGAAAGTACCTGTCGAAGTGTATCCAACATTAAAAATATGTAAGGATAATAATTTATTAATAAGTATAATAAAATTTTTCCTTATCAGTTTGAATTTTTAGGTTGGATAGAGATTTGATATAGTATCAGAGTCATTATAACTTACGTATAGAAATCCAATCCTACAAGTGAGATGGAATATTGAAGTGTATCCCACCTCCACCTGTCAAATTAAGTTTTAGGGTTAGATAAAGCTTTGATAGTACCTCCTAGCGCAATCTTCCTTGAGCTTCCCTTTGACGGCGATCTTGGTGAAGAGCTCGCCGCCCTTTGCGTACTCCATCACGAAGTAGATCTTGTTCTTGCTTGCCATCACCTCGTAGAGTTCCACGACGTTGGGGTGCTTGATGAGCCTCATGATGGATATCTCTCGCTTGATCCGATCGGCGATGCCTTCTTTGAAGACCTTCTGTTTGTCGATTATCTTGATGGCCACGCTAGTGCCGGTCTTGAGGCTCCTTGCGTGGTGGACCTTCGCGAATGTTCCTTGGCCTAGTAATCTTCCCAGCTCGTAACGACCCATCAACACTCCTTTGCTTTCCATCATGAATCTCAATGTAAGTGCTAAGCATATCTTGGCATTCCCTGGAAAAAAAACAGTAGAATGAACAAAAATTATCAGAATAGGTTGTCACCACAATCAATGTAATAAAAACTGACAATCGGGGCATGTTAATTTTCTGGGTCAGAACTAAACATTCGAGCTGATAAGTAGAAGCTTCAAGACACTTCTCAGGTAATAAATGTGTTCACATCTTCTAGACGTGTAACATTAACCACTTATACTTCCAAGCACTTTCTGTTCATCTGATAACATGGTTACCTACAATGGCTACCTGGTACTCTATGAAACAAAATGCATCAACTGCTTCAAATTTTCTGTTTGTTTTCTCGAGAAACAAACATGGCAGGATAGAATTGAAAAACAAAGGTCTGGAAAGCAATTGGGGCCTAACCTGGCGGGTCAAATGTTGGGAGCAGTGGAAGATGCGAAGAAACTCGAAGTGTGATGGGCGTTCTTATAATAGCCGTTAAGTTAGTAGAGCCGCGTCGTTGGCTCACTTTTTTATATACGACTCTTCTGTATTATTGACCCCTCGTTTATATGAATTTTTTTTTATTTACCAAAATGCCATCACTGTCTTTATGTCACATGTTCTTAACAACCGTGTATTTGTCGGCTGCTCTGCCAGCCATGTATCTTACTTTTGAATATAATTGGACTTCTCCATCAAATATCTAAATTAGTGGTTGGATTTTGCCCAAAAAAATAAATGAGTTATTATTCAATCTTTAAAATTGGTGAAGTCATTGGGTTACTTGTAAAGTGATTAGTTAATTTTTCATGATTTAAAATCGCTGATAATAAACTTTAAATCAAGGAGGAATTGTTTAAATGTGACATTATGCATTAGACACGGACGGAAAACAGTTTAATAGACAAAATGACTCATGAGTTGTATGTTAGGTTAGATTCATAGATTGCATCTGTGTTTATTTTATTGCTAGAATAAAGGAGTCTCAGCCTCCTCCTATCGAGGTATACCTCGAGGTTTAACTTATTCTATCTTAGTTTAGTTTTATTTTCTCGTGACGAGAAAATGAAGTGTGGAGTGTTGATGTGAATCCATCTTGATGTAAGTTTATTATATTTTAGTCTCCGTTTTTAAGCTTTTCGATCCTTGTTTTAACGTGTTCTTCATTATTTCTTCGCATTTTACTTGCTCTCGGATCCTGTCGTAATGTGTAGATGAATGGAGCAATTGGAGCAGATTTCGCAGCATTTTGAAGTGAATTTGGAGCTGTGAAGCAGATCAGAGGCAAGTACCGTGTAGGTCAGAGCCGTGTCAGCTTTAGGCACCATCTTGTGCACGGTTATGCCATCCCCCCGTCCTGAAGACCTAAAGAGAGTCTAAACCGCCCAACTTTGCATCGCCACCTTAGTCATGGTCATGCCGGTCTCGGGATTCCTTTCCAAACTTGGGCACGATCGTTCCTCACTTGTTACCTTGTACATGTCCTGTCTTGGTTCAGATATGGTCATAGCCGCGGCTCACTCTAGCCCCACCTAGGGAACGGTCGTGCCTTAGTCCATGAGAATGCACAATCTAGATTTTTCTATGTAAAATTTCTCTTTTGCCCTTTATTTAGAAAATTTTAAAATAGCCTTTCTAGGGTTTTAAAAAGGGTATCTCAGATATTTTGTGTTCTAGAGAGAGAATCTCTCATTTTCTAGTGACAGAGAGTTTGTAAAATTTGGATTTGATGAAGATTCAATTAATATTTATAAAGTTTGACGATAAATTGGTATTGTGTATCATTCCCTCTACCTTTTCTATGTCTTATTTTCTATTTATATCCATGAAATCTTCTTCTATGTCGATGTGTGGCTAAATCTATTGATAAAAGACACGGGTGAGTAGATTGCTGGTTGTTGATGTTAGGTAACCGTGAAATCTTGCTTCGATGATGCTAGATTAGGTGAATTAGGTTAGTTTGTGCTTAATTCTCCATCTCCTTAATTGCTTTGGTGATTGATTTGATAAGCTTTTCAAAAGTTGGAAAATGAAATTAGCTAATCGTCTAAAAACTAATCTAGAGTAGCATTTAAATCCTATCTAAGGATAATGGGTTAGTGCTTGAGTAATAATTATAGGCTAACTTGGCTTAAGATTAGAGGGTCCCATGAAGTTTAATTCTTTGCATCTTACTACATCTAATTAGGGATAATTTGGTGGTTTGTATGTACTAGGATCTTGATCACTCGGGAGAGGTTTATGATTAGATTAGAGAGATTCTGTGGCCACCTTAATTTAGCACATAATTCAAAATTGATAGGATTACCCGACATTAACATTTATTTTCTATGAGCCCTTACCTTGGATTTTTCTTCTCCCTTGAATTCATCTTATCATTGTTTAGCTTAATTTTGATTCCTTTACATGATTGATTACTATTGGCCAAAACCAAACCCTTTCTCCATCGGCTTAAATTAACACAATTAGCAAGATAACTAGTGATTTGCATATAGCTTTTCTTTGGGCTCTATATATAGCGGGTCGTTCTTGAGCTTCCCTATATTACTCGTGGTCGGTACAATTGTCCTGCATCACGAACCAAGCCCCATGGTCTCCGGGTAGACCAGTTTTAAAGGGTAGTCCGGTCCTCAGGCCAAAAAATACACACCATTAGCTGAAGCAGATGTTGGCAGAGGACACCAACATTATTTTACTCCACACGCCTATTCCTTTGGACCTAGACGAGAGTTTTTCTGAGGAGTTGAAACAAGACACATTGTTGGATGCTAGTTCTCATATTGAGCTACTCAAGAGCATGGTTGGCGAGCGAGATGGATTGTACGTCTGAGGAACTAGTAAGATGCCAAAGAAGAAGTTAAATTGGTTGGGAGACCGTTTGGATCGCTTTCCACTCAGTCCACTAACTCCACTGAGCCGCGCTATAGAATGGAGAGATTGAAGCCCGAGTTGCTGAGCAGGTTGCAACCAAGGACGTTACAGAGATGATTAAGGCATGGACAAGTTGAAGACGGGTATCAAGTCAAAGATGCACAGGGAAGACGACATACAAGTCGTATAACAGAGTGATGAATTATTTGAGGACTTACAACGCATAGACTGACGTCATTCTCGATGTTTTTGATAATTTTATATACCATTCGTAGATGTTGTATGATATTAGACTAATATGTTATGTTGTGTGATATATATATTTGCAATCCATGTACATGTTATCAATGAAACGAGTACCAACGGTGTCCTATTTTTTTGGTAATCTGATCCACTTAGGTGACATAGTCGTATGCCTCCCCGGGCGATGGAATATACCTAGACGGTGCAGGGCTCCGTCATCCAGGTACATCTACTTGCACGACATCGTGATTCGTCCGACTTTTACATCGTCTTTGACCAACTTGGAAGACGTGGTATTACTCATACTTCTCTATATCCTCCACGACTTGTTGCCTGGGACACCCTAGTAAAGTTCTCCAACAATGTGAATGAATAATAAGATAATAAAAGAAGAGGTATTCACAAATACATCCCAACAAAAACGACCACAACTTTCTCTCTCCCTCTCACTAGCCAGAGCCGCTGGAAACTACCGCAGCTGGGAGAGAAGAGCCTCCGTGCTCTATCCCCCTCTCCCCTCCTCTTCTCTTTTGTCCCTTATAACAAATGCTAATCTGCCTCAACCGAGCCCTCGCCTCTTCCACCCTCCAGTTGCCTTTCCGACGTCCTAGTCGTGGTCTCGTACCAGTCGTCGTCTGTGCTGCCTCCTACCAGATCTGCGTACCGAGGTTCGTCCTTGGCCTAGCTGGAGCAGATCCAAGCAGGGCAGGTCCTGACCGGTTAGATCCGGCTCTCGCTGGTTGCCATCAGCCACGGGCGTGTACACGAAGCAGCTGGCCAAACGTTCGCCTACCCCATCCCGTCGCCCCCTGCACAACCCTCTTCGCATGTCGCCCCTCTGTGGCTCTGATTTCTAGCCTCGTACTTGATGTAGATTTGCCATGAGGCTTGTTCGGTTGTCGTTTTCCGTCTCCTAGGCTTGATCGAGTGTGCGAGATTCGTATCCATTTTCTTTGTATTATGGGTTTATATATTTTGTTATATGTTATTATGTATTAGTCAATAATGTGCCAACGGTTGGTTTTAGAACCAGCCTCGTCTAGTTATCGGTGTCAGCTTTGACTGGTGTAGGGTACTAGCTCAGGCTGGGGTTAGGTGTCAAACTTGTCTGACTTTGAGCGCGTTGAAGCGCTTTAAGTCCTTATGTTGAGGTCTTGTCGGGTTGTATGTAACACGCGAGTTATACTTTGCAAGAATAAAGTTACGAGAATTCAATTCCCTCCGACGTTAGGCCGAGTGAGAACTCTTGCCCGATCCGACCAAATGTATGTTATATATATCTTTAAAAGATATATAAGATTGATGACAAGCTTTATCAAAAAAAAAAAAAAAGTATCACCCACCTATCGCATCAGCAACCTGTAAATTGGTATGGGAGGCAATTATTGTAGGGCTTCAGTAGTTGAGAAATAGAGTAGTTTTTGGAATTATTATACTTATATTTATAAATTATGTAGTAGGGAAGATTTTTGGAGACATTGATTTCACATACCTAATCGGTTTTTTTTTTTTTTTTTTTTTTTGAGATATATTGATTTTTTCGGGTTCCAGTACAGTGGGAGATGAAGAACGAGAAACTGCCCGTTACCATCCATAGATATAGCCATATTATTGAAAATCCCTGACATAATTCACATAATTACTTCAATAATTATTCACCAATTCTACAGTTCTTGCATGTATATATGCCATCTTCTAATTAGAATATTAACTATATCACTCGGAACAATCTTCTCTATATAATAATTGGTAGAGAAAAATTTACAGATTTTATGTTCAAATAAGTTATCTGAGGAGACATATTTTTCTTGGAGTTAAAACTCTTAATATGTTTTAAAATTTAACCATTAGTCTAGATTCGTTATATTGAGAATATTATTCTTCCAACAAAATCAAACCCGTAATTTGTATAAAATAAATCAATAAAATGTTTTTCATCGTTTCGGCATATGAAAACTTCGGAAGTATTAAGTATATAGTAGTGGAGCAGCCAGACAAATTGTCGAACAAGAAAAATAAAGATTCATATGCATATGGTAGCTTCATATAATTCCAAATGTAATATTAAGTTAAACGAATTGATGAAGAAAAAGCCAACATGGATGTTATAACGATCTCTATACTACGTACTTACTTCATTTATTAATGTAAATGAACCTATAGTTACCTAGAAATGATTGAGTAATTACAATTTTTTTTTAAACGGTAATTTTTGTGTATCAAGTATTGGTAAGAATTAACCTTACTTATGTAGGAATAAGGAGGTACTAACACTTGACATTCTTGATTATTATCAAGATTCACATAGAGCGACTACAAATTCTTAAGGGGTAACTGCAATTACACATACCCCCTTCAACCTTTTATTTACAAGAATTCACCGTATATGACCTTTTGTGACAGAAACATACATTCACCTTTCATGAATCAACAAAAAAACAACATTTTTGTATCAACTTCGAATAGAAATTTTGGGATTTTTTATATATAAAAATACTCAAACGGCCCTCTAAACCCTAACCCTAACACCCTAAAGCTAACACAATTGTCATTCTAATACATAGATTAGATCAAACAACATAACAAATACATATATAAATTAAACACAATTGTCAAATAACACAGTATTTACTTTAAAATTTGAATCTTCGTAATACTAATAATAATTAAAAACTCCCTTAACAACAAAACTAACCCTAATAAGTTATTGACTGAATTAAGACGGTGCAAAAGTGAACAAACATAAGAATTGGTAGGTTGCATAGATGGTTAGGACATTTATTTCTTTTATAGACAACTCATGTGCAGTGTGCATCCATTTACTATTCTCCAATTTATTTATTTATTTATTTTGTTTATAATATAAGTGTCCCGTTATCCATGTTCGAAAGTGAAAATTTTAGAGAAAGGTCAATAGTGGCGGTGGCCAGTCTCGGAGTTTGGATGGTCACGTCGGACGGTATAGTCATGTCTATTAGTGGTGGTACCGGCGCCGGTATTACCAATTAAAATATAATATTTTTAATTTTATATATTATTAAAC
>JAYMSW010003787.1:0-11764 GCA_036897725.1 Erodium texanum
GAAATCAAAGACAAAATCACGATATTCATATAATATAAATGATAAAATACCATAAAATGGATCCTTGATCCTATTCGATGCTTCTCTACCTCCTAACCCTTAGTCTTATATAGAGAACTCCGAGCTCCCCTCGTTCAAAGAACTCTCTTAAAACAATGCCCTAATTTGGCTTTTATACCATAAGTTAGAATGAAGGGTAACATGGTAAATTCAAGAGTTTTCTGCCTGATACTCACATCCTGACGCGGGTCACTGGGTCCGTAATGCACCTTCTGACGTGCGTTAGGACTCGCTTGTCCGTCGATTCCTAAACCCCCTTCTCTGTATATACTTAGCCAGTGACGCATGTTAGCTCCTCCGTCACGCACTAACTAACATGCGTCCTTCTTCATGTCTTCTTTAAGCCTGCTCTCTGGTGTTTGGGAGGTACCAAGACCGGATGGGTGACGGGCATCTGAAATTGCGTGGCGCACCTCTAGACACGCGTTAGCTGCTCCGTTTCCTCCAGCCCTGCTCTCTGCCCGACCAAGTCATGCAATGTATGTGGACGTAGGAGGTAACATATGTTTCCTGTTCCGTGACAGGTGCAAGCACGCGGGTCAGAACACTAGTCCAGGCCTTCTGAATCCGACTTGGCTTTTTACTTTGTTTTGCCTTGTTTTTGCTATTTTTCACTGCGTAGGGTCAGCAAGCATATAAGCAACAATTGGATACAAAGGATACTTATTCTACTCAAAATGGGGACGCAAAATAGAGAATGAATATTGATTTTAGATGTAAGATGCACCCACATCAATAATTATCATATGTCAATGTGATTAACAACAAAGAGATGGACCCACTAACTCGATGATTCATGTAGTCGAAAGACATTTGGGATGAGTCCATATTTACATGAGCGTAGATTTTATTTCCTCACTATCGTCAAACCTTTTTCACTTCTCTTTTTTAAAAGAGATTATTTTACTTTATATATATATATATATTTGTAATAAGGAAGTTGTATTGCTCAATAACTTGCATCCAAAGACACTATATACTTGAGGTCGGGAGGCAAACTACGTACCACCTCGTTGAGGTCTACAACTGAAAAAAGGAAATTTAGCAAGCACATGCGCCACTCTATTAGTCCTGTGTCTAGAAAAAACAATGACAGATTCCGGCATGGAAGCAAGGTTGAACCTGCAGTCTCGGATGATCAAACCGAGCTGGGAGCTGTATGTTGTTGAATTGGCAATAGTAGAGAACATTACCTGATAGCAGACTCAAACACAATTACTCTTCGAAATCGGTCTCGAGCCCAAAAAATAGCCTCTCAGATAAACAAACCTTCAGTTGCTGTAGGAGAGAAGCAGCCTTAAACTTCTCTTCCCGAGAAGGCCACCAACGATCCGATGTTGTCGCGAGCTAACCATCCCAAACCCATTGTCTTTGCATTTGAATCCACAGTAGGATTAATGTGCCAGGGGAAGGGGGAGACCAAACTGCAGGCGGTTGGGATCCGAGCGATCCCAAGGGCAAGTCTTGGGCAACAAGCCAATTCTGGTGTTCTGAGGCAGCTCGGGTCATGCAATCTGATGGCAGGTAGCTAAATCGCTCCAAACTTTATCATTCCTCACTCGCCAAACTGCTCCACAAAGCACAATGACCTTGGATATTACATGAGCTGATTTAACTTGCAAAATTGTGCCAAATCAGTCCATCGAGATAGATGCTCAGGAACGAAATAAGTGAATGGATGATTCTGGTGAATTCTGACATAGAGGGCACACGACGGTCTATGAGGCAGGCTCTGGTGGGGAGTGTGTTCGTGAGCAAACACCAAAAATTCATCTTGAGGTGCGGTTCAACCTTCGATCCCCATATCTTCTTCCACATAGCATTGACATTTACTTATGACCATGACCCAGACAGTTGGCATCGTAGTCTATAAGCTGACTTTAATGAGAAAATTCCAGACACTTCATTACACCATGACCAGAAATCTTGCTCAATGAAAACTGAGAGGGGGATCTATAGGACAAGGGCTCGGTCTCTCGAGGTAAGCACGTCTTCAAGTATCTCCCGATCCCAAAGCCTGTCATCAAGGGTCATCAGATCATAAACTCTATGACCTTGGAGAGGTTCAAGGTCAAAGTGAATAAAAGGGTCTTGATCACAGAGCCATGGCGACCCAAGATTAAGAGTCTCATGACACTGCCCAATTGTTCTCCTCACTCCATGTTTGATCAAATCCAGAGCTGATAAGAAGCTCCGTCAAATGAAACTGGGGTTATAACTAACCTGAGCCTCCAAAAATCACAATGAGCAATGTACTTAGCCTTATAAACTCTAGCTTCCAGGCTCGAATCAGACTCAACTAATCTCCAAGCTTGCTTAGTAATAAGTGCCGAGTTGAAATCTTTGAGGTCCTGGAACCCCAACCTGCCCATATCTTTACTCTTACAAAGCTCAGCCCATTTGGTCTAATGAATGCCTTTAGGCTTTCCCCCTTCTGATCGTCACCAAAAATGAGCCAGAATACTTTCTATATGATGTATCACACCATCTGGGAAAAGGAAGACTCAAATGGAATCAGTCGGGATAGCCTGAGCCATTGCTTTCATAAGAACCTCCTTGCCTACCCGAGACAAAAACTTGTTATCCTAGGATTGCATTTTCTCTACTACTTATCCTGAATGAACGGCATAGCTTGTTTTTTTCCCTCACACAATCAAATTTGGCAATACCAAGTGTTAAGTGCACCACCCCTCCTCTACTATACCCAACATTTCACAAATAGCCCTCCGGTCCTGCTGTAATACATTACCACTAAAAAATACAGAGTAATTTTAAAAATTTATCATTTGATTGAAGGCTAGTTCATACCTCGAAGCGTGTCTTTCACTCTACCTGCCTCCTCCATTGAGGCCTACCCATATAAGTAATTATCGTCCGCAAAAAGTAGGTGTGAAATAGTAGGGGCACCCTGAGAAGATTTACAACCACGCAAGTACCGCAAATCCATCTGGTGACACACAAGAGCAGACAGAGCCTCAGAACATAACAAGGACAAATAGGGGGAAATCGGATCACCTTTGAAAATGGCCCGCGTAGGCATAAATGGCCCCATAAGCACCCCACTCGAAGCAATACGAAATTAAATTGTGCCTACATACTCCATCACTAGTTTCACCCATCTCAAATAAAAGCCCATTTTCAACATTATAGCCTGCAAGAATGCCCACTAAACTCGATCATAAGCCTTGCTCATATCCAATTTCAGTACCATGTGTTCCAAAACACCAGTGGCTCAAGTCAATCCAGCTTTCGCTAAGAGTGTTTTTAAGCTTCATAAACCCATAATTTCCAAGCTTAATGACTTCTCAGCTCGGCTTTGGTGGGGAGGGTTTGAACGGACCAGAAAAATCAATTGAACATCATGGAGGAAGCTATGCAGTATGAAAGGGGCAAAAGGCCTCAGCTTTAGAGGTTTGTGAAGTTTTAATAGAGTTTGGTTGGCAAGTATGGAAAAGTTTGAACCTTTTTTTTATGTCTTAGGTGCTGAAGGAGAAGTATTTTAAACACCCCACCATATGGATGCAACCTCAAATCAAGGACAATCATCAAATGACACAGTTTTTTAAGGGCCTTGGATCTGGTCCGTCGTCGTAGCTTTCTTTGAAAGGGGTATGGTCGAGATATTCGTGTTTTCAATGACCCTGAGATCCAGAACAACCCCCGATTCATAATATACTAATCCTATAGACACAGACATAAATCTTTATATTGCGGACCTGGGGCAAGAGAACAGGGACTACAGTCGACGCTTGGTAAATTCTCGATATTCCGTTGGGCAGAGCAGGACAACATGTATCGTGGACTTGGGCATATGAGAGAAAAGGTGGATAAATGGTGACATCAACCTATCACCTCGAGCATGCATATTTAGATGCGCGAGATGATATCACAAACCCAGGGACAGTAGATTGGTGGAAGAAAATTTCGGGTTTGTGCATCTCTCTAAAACTCAAGTTCTTCACTTGGAGGATATGACATAATATCATTATTTCGGGGCTGAACTTGCATAGGCATGGGCTCCATGATGCATGTGTTAGTAAGGTTTTGGTTTTAATTTGGATTCTTAAGAACATGGTCTTATTCGCTGCTCTGTTGCAAAAAAGGTATGGAAAGCTTTCCGATTTGTGTTTATCCTTGACAACTCCCCAACTTTGAATGACATGAGGGATGTCTGCCCCATATTACAGGTTGCATTGGGGATGATTTTTTTTTTTTTTTTTGCTTAGCTAAGTATCTGTTATGCCATTTGGTTTGAGAAGAACAAGCAGATTCATGGGGAGACACAATCGAAACCAACAAAGGTGGTAGAGGAGAGTCTTTGCTGCCTGACAGATTTCACGTCAGCCATTACCAGCGAGGAATATAGCAACCCGACTCTTGTTCTTCGAGTTTCAAGATGGACCGCACCATTCCTAGGTAAACTAAATCTCAACATTGATGCCATCACGGTCCAATAGGGCATTAGATTGAGGGTAATCATTCAAGGTCATGTTAGGGTGGTGGTTGAGGGACGATCCCATGATTAGAAGAGAGTTTTTGAGGTTTCATTAGGTGAGGACCTAACACTTCGGGCGAGTTTAAAACATTGCTTGGCTTATATTTTTTTCTAAACCTATGGTTGAATTAGATGTTATAAGTATGGTTGCGTGGATTTTAAACTCCGACCCAAGTGAGGGGTTGGGGTATGTTTTTATGGATATTCAACTACCCCTCCAAAGTATGAGTTCTCCTCCTTTACGCTCGACCTATAAGGAAGCAAATGGTGTAGCTCAAGAGCGGCAATATACATGACTCGACATAAGTGTTCGTTAAAATCTCAATGTTATGATAATTATAGTGAATGTATTTTTTTTACAATGAATATTATTAGTTTTAGTTAAAAAATTGAACCGGAAAACAATAGATTAATGAAAGTTGATCATATACTTGAAGAGATATTTTTTTACTATTGTATTGACAATGAATTTTTCATAGCACTCTCAAAATATGTCTTTACGTCCGGATGTGTAATAATTAGTTATTTATTATCTTTTGATGCAATAATAATATTTTTTATATTACTTCACGTTACTTTTATGTTGTTTTAATTACGAATTTTTTTTATGTCCCCTTCCTGAAAAAGTTCCACCCCTAGCTATATGTTTACTATTTTTCTTTAGGATTTTCTTATGCATATTTTGACTTCCTTGCAAAATTATTATAGAAAAATAATAATCAAACTTTAATTTTAAACTAAAACAAAACACATGTAACAACACCAACATAAGATTATTTTAAAATATAATCAACATTTTAGAATGCACGTACTTAATATTAAATTAGAAAAGAATCAAGTTCAAGATTTTTTTTTGAAATAAATGTCACGTTTATTATACATCAGTCATGAATATATACATATTAATTATTGAGCGTATAACACCATAATGAATGTGCATCCAAATCAGATGTGGCTGATTTAGTTAAATTGTCCTGCCATTCGAACCCTGACAAACCAAGTTTAAGATTAAATAAAAACAAAATGTGTAAATTGTTTTAAAATATATTTTTTCTAACAACAAAACAAAACAATAAAAATAATTTGAACTAATTTCTACATTTTGTGGTCATATTTGGAGGCCCATAAACTGGTTGTTGTCATGTGGGCCTAGCTTGTAATCATAGAGTATCCGCGAAGACGTTAATAGTAAGTTACAGATATTAGGTGTCCATGACAAATTTCAAATTTATCCATCCATTTTTTCATTTTTGCAAGGATACTATCTATCTTCTAAAATAAATGTCTGATTTCATTATGTGAAATGTACAAAAATATAGTTCCCTATTAAAGCAGGGTCGTTTTCATTTGTAGGTTATTTTCCAAATTCATTATCTTCTTAAATTGTCGACACATTTAATTAATTTTAAAATAAAATAAAACTACCTATCCATTCTCAATGGGAATGCTATCTGAACACAAAATTTAAAAGGGTACATGGATAGATACGGGCCAAAACAATTCAAATATGGTAGATAATAATATTGTAGCAAAAATTTAAAGAACATAGGTACAGAAGTGAGTAAATCTAGGGCATACCTTCTTATCAAGACGACAAATTTAAAAACTAATCAAATCAAAAGCCTAACATTGATGATTAGAAGGAAAAATCCACCTAATTTTAGATTCAAAATTAACACACATATCTAAGTGAATTTAAAAAAATGTAATATCTTTTTAAAATCTTATCATTCTTGTAAAGTAGGAGACGTTTCAATATTTTTTTTATGGGCTTCGTAAGAACATTCGGATGGGACTTGATCTGAATTACACCCGAGTTTTTAATCTTGATACAGCTTGTCACATAAAGGTCAAGCCTTTTGACTGTCGCGGTAAGTTTCGTTTATTTAATTATAATTATCAATTTCAACTCGATAAATAGTATTAATATTAATGATGTATCTTGTTCTGTATTGGATGCAGTAACACTTGCCTTCCGTTTGCCAATTGGTATGTGTCCTCACTATAACGTGAATTGATTAGTTATGTAATCGAATATTATTATGATTAAACAGCTGATTGTTTATTTTTATGGTACGTTTGAATCAATGAAGCAAACGTTCTTCCGCCAAAACCAGTCCAAAACTCTGGCTCCACCACCTCCACCACCAACATCAGAAGATCTGGCTCTTCGTTATATGCATCACATGGCAGCGTTCTTGTCAGCTTGCTGCCTTTTGCATGATGAAAGAACCTTGCTTTTTTTGTTAGTGTTATGTATTGTGTTGCGAAGATAATCCAAAAAAATTAGCGTTTTAATTAAATCTTATTATCTATTTATATAATCAATTTTAATGTCCAAACTTGTTACAATGAAATATGAACTGAATATGAACCTACTGGACTTGTGATTTTGTTTAAACTTTTAATGAATATTTGTGATGTGAGCGAATTGATGATCTTGACTTGAGTTCCTTGGAGTTGAAACTAAACTCAAAGCACTAAGAACTCGATTCGGTCTCTTTATACAATCACAAACACGAACAGTTCTGGGCTCGTGGGCCTGAAGCCCAAAGAAGGCCGTTGAAAGCGGAGATTTTTCTGAATAGGTTCACTTGGGTACGGCTCTAGACTTTGGAAATGGGGGTTGAGCTACCTTCCCATCTATATTTTCAGCTATTAATTAATCATTCATCGGCATACAAAGAATATTTGATAAATAATAAGTTGTAGAAAATACGGAGAGAATCTCTCCCGTAAATACAGTATTATTAGTCAAAAGGTTAAGGAACCAGAAACGGAAAGATCTGGAAATACCGAAAATACATGGAAAATATACGCTTGAAAGTCAAAGCAACCAATGAGATAAGAACACGTCAACAGGAAGCCGTATTTAAAAGAAAATGAAAATAGATGGTGTAAAATATGTGGCATACGCATCGGTATTATCGAAGGGTCTCGCAAAGAGTCCTTATACGCATCGGTTATATCGACTCTGTGCGCTCTCCAATCTGGCACACGCATCGGTTTCATCGACTCTCTTTTTGGGTGAGCAACTCTTGTCTTGGCTTATATAGCTCTTCTCAGCCTCGCTCGCTCAGTAGTAGGCTGCTGGAACATTAGTCCAAGCTCTTAATTACTTAGCTCTGCCACAATGCAATCTTCGGCGGCGACCTCGCTCTTCCGGTTGGTCTTCCCGTCGCCGGTCGCCTCCGCCCGCCAATCTGTTTCTTCCGAGCGCCGCAAGCACAAGACCAAGTGGAAAAATGTAGCTCACGGGGGTGCTTGGCTTGGCCTCCGCCGCGAGTATCGCTTTTCAGGTAATTGCTGCATTTTTAGATCTGCGCTTTTCTCTACTCATTCTCGCTTTGTCTTCTTCTCATTTCTTCCTTAATGGACTTGCTTGAGCTGCAGAGATGATTCCGAGGGACCTTATACCCATGGCGCACAAGGCCGATGTTGTGCTGGATTCTTCTGATTTGGGGTTCGTAACTATCAACTTTTTTGTTTCTATGTTTGGTTTCTGCTTGTGGGTTGGAAATGAGTTCGATTTCAACTTTTGAAATTCGTCTGCCAAGTGTTCGGATTTGAATCTGGAACGAACTCACAAATCGACTGAGAATCATTTCAACTGAATAATTTTTGATATACTAGCTTGATTTAGATTAGTAACTGATTCTCAATCAATTAGCTGTGAAGCAGGATGAGATTGGGGTCTGGATAGAGTGTACCTTCAGTATTTCAAATTCGAGGATGCGATTAGGAATAAAAGATGCATTTTGATTCAATTTGTAGTTTTATTCATAGGGTTTTAGGCATAGTAGTTAAAGGTAGGTTTATGGTTACTAGATTATTTTTTTTCGTTTTTGGTATTAACTCAGTTCGTGTAGTACTTTCCTCTCTCTCCAGTTGTTACTGCTCAGGCTCTTTGGTTCCAACTTCTTAAATTAATTATTTTTTTCTCTTTCCAATATATGCAACCATGAAAATAAGAAATTAATTTTTCTTTCAAAAACATAAAAAAATAACAAATTTAAAGCTTGTGCTACCCTCTGCAGTCAATAGTGAGCACTCTTTTTCACATGTGAAATTGTAGATAAATTAGAAACAGATTAAGAACACCCCCAATTCATGGAAATTGATGACCAAAAAATTCATGCTATTTTACATGAACTTGGGTTGGACCCACTAAGCAAATTGCAAAGATTGTGAATTTCACATCATTCGTGTTATTTATTCTCATGAGTAATAAATAAATCAAATAATTTCTTATTGACCTGCTTTATATCAAAAAAGAAACCCCCTGAAATGGGTGTTTTGATCTGCATCTAGAGCTGCGAGTGAAGAGAGTAGGTCAACAACAAAACCCAATCACATACATGCATTAGCTTTTCTCTCTCCAGAGGAAACATGAATGAATTAATTCATTCCCATGATGATGAACTTTGGGTTTCCATTTTGAAAGTAGGCAAAGTTAGATTTAGAAAGAGAAAGTTAATTGGACTGTAGAGCTGGAGAGAGAGAGAGGTGCAGCTACGATAACACTCTTAAGGACACCCAGACCTATTTTTAAATCCCTTAAAACTGTGCACACCAGTTTCTGGTTTAGGTGTATTGTGCTGTGCATAGAAGCAGGACCGTCTCATTTTTTGGGCTTCGATTGGTTCAGCACTTGCTTCTTCATGCGAAATATTTGAGACCCAGATAACCAACTGAAGCTACAATCAGTCTCATCCCTCTGTCCAAAATTCCAGCAGCTGTGTTTTATACCCCTGACCTGGTTTTGTTTGTGGGTTTGCTGAATTAGATATTGGTTCTTTTTTAATTTGTTTGTACTGCATGTTAAGCTGCACATGGTGATTGGGATAGTCAATTTTTGTATTTTTGTTATCTTCTGGTTTTCTTCACTTGAATGCTCACTAGGTGGTGATTTGGATTAGAATTAGCACCTTCTTTGAGGGTGTTTTGTGTGACCGGAATGAAAATGTGTGTTGTTTTAAACTTATATTTGTTGGCTAGTCTCTTTTCCTTATATACAACAATGTTCTCCTCAGGAACTACATTCAAGCTTTGTGTATTGATTGGATTTGGAAGCACAGGCTTAGTGACATGCCAACTGATTTTGGATTTTCGTCCTTCTAGAAATCCCCATTTGGGCAAAATAGTCAAACAGTTCACACTGTTGGGGAATTAAATTTAATGCCATCTGTTACTTCTAGGCTACATGGACATCCTTTGTTGATAGTATGATTTCTTTCAACCATGAATCTTTGCTGATGAGCTGGGCTCTTTCAATTTTCTTGTTTGCAATTACTTTTTTTTTGCCACCCAACTGGAATTATTTTACAGAGACCACACAATTGTTTTAGGCCAGCTTCTGGATTAGACCCATCTTTTTGTGTTTGTTAAAGAGAATAGTGGATTGGAACTCAATTAATAAATTAAATGTGTAAACCCGGAGCTTTTTGTTTCAGCTAATTGATTCTTTATGTGCAGCATGCTAGAAGACCAGAAGAAATCTATGCAGGATGGTGATGGGGGAAGCGACGATTACATAAATGGGGTAGTTCCTATCAGGCACCCAACTACCATATCTGAAGTTGATGCCTTTTGCTATGCTCTTGGAGGGAAGAAGCCAATCCATAGCATTTTAATTGCGAACAATGGAATGGCAGCTGTCAAGTTCATTCGTAGCGTTAGGACTTGGGCATATGAGACTTTTGGGACAGAGAGGGCCATCTTGTTAGTGGCAATGGCCACACCAGAGGACATGAGGATCAATGCAGAGCATATAAGAATTGCTGATCAGTTTGTGGAAGTTCCTGGTGGGACTAACAATAATAATTATGCCAATGTACAACTGATTCTAGAGGTATGTATGATAACACTAGCGGATTGGCTTTTCTAATGTCTATTGAAGTACAAAACGATGGACAGGAGACGCAAATAAATTCAGGATACTTTGTAGCTCAAATTTACTGTCTTATTTTTTGTGCATTTGCATGCATTTAATTTACTATAAACTTTAATTTTAAGTGAGAAACAATATTAAAACTTGCAAAGGCTGTAGGTTACATCAAAGTTAGTTATATATGTACCTTTACCAAATTGTCAGGTGTCTGAAAATATGGGTAATAATTGAACTTAAATATAGGATTCTGATTCAATTCTTTTTTCCATTTTCTTTGTTGCTGACTGTTTTTTTAGTATGGTTGGTTTAGTAAACGGATTCTTTTAGTATACTTCTGAAGATATTCTAAAATCGGTAATTGTTACATGTCAGATGGCAGAAAGAACACGTGTTGATGCAGTTTGGCCTGGTTGGGGCCATGCATCTGAGAACCCGGAGCTTCCTGATGCCTTGAATGCAAAGGGTATCGTCTTTCTTGGGCCCTCATCTAAATCTATGGGAGCATTGGGAGATAAGATAGGTTCTTCATTGATTGCTCAAGCAGCAGAAGTACCCACCCTCCCATGGAGTGGTTCTCATGTAAACCTTTTATTTTGCTTTTAACATTGGGCTCTGTTCTTCGTCTTTGTGTGTTGTATAACATCTAATGCACAATGTATTTGTCTTCTAGGTAAAAATTACTCCAGACAGTTCCTTGTTTGCAATTCCAGATGAGATATATAGGGAGGCTTGTGTCTATACTACAGAAGAAGCAATTGCAAGCTGTCAAATTGTGGGTTACCCTGCAATGATCAAGGCTTCTTGGGGTGGTGGTGGTAAAGGCATCAGAAAGGTTTGCTTCATGCACTGCAGGACATTAGACTAGAATGTATCATTATATTTTTTTTTTATTGGGGTACATATCAATATTTGCTTTCTATACATTACCCATGTGGCTTTTACTATAACTGTCATTTCATTCAAGCAAAAAAAAATGCAAGAAACTGTTGTCAAAATGCAATAGACCAAAAACTTGCCTTTGCTTATGTCTGCTTTATTTCGAGAATTGAAGAAAATCTTGTTTTTACTTGAATCATCTAGGTTAATAATGATGATGATGTTCGGGTGTCCTTTAAGCAAGTGCAAGGTGAAGTCCCAGGCTCACCAATATTCATAATGAAGCTTGCTCCCCAGGTAAGATCATCAATTGAAGTGAATTTGGTGCAACTGTTAGTGTCAAGGGCTTATTCTGATTTGGTATCTTGTTATGTAATTAGAGCCGGCATTTAGAAGTACAGTTGATCTGTGACCAGTATGGAAATGTTGCAGCATTGCATAGC
>JAYMSW010003788.1:0-11761 GCA_036897725.1 Erodium texanum
TTTTGGCAGCCGCGGCTCGGGAGCGCCGCCTCTTAAGCGCCGCCGAAGCCGACCGTTTTGTTCTGTTTTTGGGGCGGTCGAGGAATCGGACGGTCGAGCAGCATTGTCGGCGCGGGGACGATTTGAAGCCGTTAGATGAGCACGAGCTCATGTCGTCCATCAGATAGTCCTTGAGCATGAAAGGCTTAGCCGCCGCCACCTTGGCCGCGGCGGCGACGACTTTCTTCCTCATAGCCTTCTGATCAGAACAGTTTCTCACCAGAGCCATTGACTTCTGTGGAGGTTTGTGGATGGTTACTGAGAAAAGGGCTTACATAGATTGACTCTCTCTGAGATTTTCTCAGTACCGAAACAGGTCTAGCTTTCAACAGTGGTACTAGAGAGAGTGAGGGTGGAGAATTCTTTTATAAGTGAGAGGAGGCAAGTTCTGAGAGTGAAGATCTCAAGGAGAGGGATAGATCCAATACAGCTATTGCTATTGATGTGGACAAAAGAGAGATATGAGGTTACAGAATAGAGATCAGGTAGAAGAAGCATGGATGCTTCTTCTTGTCATTTTCTGATTCTCATAGTTTAATTTATTTTATACAAGATAAATAATGAAATGAATTGTTTGTACGAGCATGTAGATACTATTTTTTTTTTGTTACTATAAATTTGTAAAAATAACAATATGCATGATTAAATAATGAAAAGGAAATCAACAAGAACATAACAAAGAATTGTATGATTTGTTGGAGAAAAATTACAAAAAAGTCAGGTTCTCATATAATGTGTTATTTACAAGCATGATTAATATAACGTGTTCTCAAAATAGTTACATATAAGCATGATTAAATGATGAAAATGAAATCCACAATACCATTTTTATCCGTTATAGTAAATATTTACCAATAACGTGTTATTTATATTCACAAACATAAACATAATATACTATTATTTTAAAATATATATGATTGAAAAATGGTACAATTAGGATCATATATGATTAATGTATACTCAAAATGCAAACTTTATTCCTAAAGGATTACATATTGGTGGGTCAGAGGCATTACCTTTGAACACATAGCAGTTTTTTAATCATTATGTGAGTTTAAACTGATATAAGATATATTCAACATATAATCTTATAGAAAAAATAAATGAAATTTTTGTCTATCATAACAATTCTAATACAAATAGTTATTTTGATTAAATTTGTATTAATTGATATGAGGAATAATTATTTGTTAGTCAATTTGTATTGTTTGAAGTTTGCTATAGTGACTGTTGTGTTACGTGTAGGGGTGAGTACAAAAACCGTCAAACTGAAAAAACTGCTAAAACCGACCAATCAAAAATAGAAAACCGAAAATAAAAAAACCTCTGGTTTTTGGGTCGGATTTTTTTCGGATCGAAAAAAAATCGAAAACTGACCGCCATCAAAATTGGGCCAAATTTGAACATTTTTAGTTAAAGTCCAATTCATTTATGTTAAGCCCATATTCTCGTTAAGTTCATTTTTTAAAAATTTATATTCATTTTTAAATGAAAATCTAGCTTACTTAATTTGTTTAGAAGTTAGTTAGTTTATATTGCATATGTAATTTTTTTTTTAATAATATTGGGAAAAATATTATTTTTTAATTTTTCTAGGTTTTTTCGGTTTTTATCCGAAAATAACCGACGGTTTTTGAGTGGTCGGAAAATCCGATTCGAAAACCGAACTTTGGATTTTAAAATCGAAAAAAACCGACCAAACCGACCGTTGCTCGCCCCTAGTTCCAGTACACTTCCCATGAATGTTGGATACATCTCAAAATGGACAATATTGTCACCTTATTTGTTGATGAATTATAATCCCGACAACAAATGTTGGTTAATGTTTAGTTTGACGTGGAGTTTTAAGAAAACTGTTAAGCAAGATAATAAAATCAACTTGTTCCAATAATGGAAAGTTGAGGACAACTTACTAAGACAAGGAACAATTATCAAATGACTTGTGGAATGGGACGGGATGTTCTATTTTTTTTCCTTCCTATATATACCTTTAAAAGCCAATACACGGTTACATCATATTTTCCATTCTATTAATTTTTTAGAGATAATTTTGTATCTCTGATATATTAGTCATTTAATTTGTATTTGTTATTTTATATATATATATTTGTGATTGAAGATGGGCCTTATGCTTGGGCCTTCCGAGGCCCACGGCCCACATGGTCACAACCTAATATCTACGTAGCCTAGATCTCTCTGGATTTTGGTATGAGAGACCTTCCTTCTGATGTTTGTCTCTAACATAAAGCTTCAAGCTTGGCTTTGGCTGAGACTTGAGAACCTAATTGTCGAGACTCGAGAGGTGAGAGCCGAGAAGACAATGCTTGCTTCGAGTTCCTATTAGTCGATAAACCCACCTTTATTGCTATTAGGGTTTTAGATCTTTCACCAAGTTCACTTGTTCTATTTCATTTACCGTTCTTCAATTCATAATACTAATTTTTAGTTTTATTGGGTTTCGATTCTGAGCATCAAGTTTTGATTTTGCGTTCTGGGTTGTGGCGCTTTTGTGATCAGCACTGTTAGATACATATTAGGGCTGAGTCGTGGCTCACCGGAGGTGATTTAGTCGGGATTTGTAGGGTTAGCTATGGATTCTGGAGGAAACTCGTTGCCGACGCCGGGGACCGACGCGGTGAAGAGGAAGGTGTGCTATTTCTACGACCCAGAAGTCGGGAACTACTACTATGGACAGGGTCACCCAATGAAGCCCCATCGCATTCGTATGACTCATGCTCTGCTTGCACACTACGGCCTGCTTCAGAATATGCAGGTCCTCAAGCCCTTCCCGGCCAGGGACAGGGATCTCTGTCGCTTCCACGCCGACGATTATGTGTCCTTCCTCAGGAATATTACTCCTGAAACGCAGCAGGACCAGCTGAGGCAGCTCAAGCGATTCAATGTTGGTGAGGACTGTCCTGTCTTTGATGGGCTCTACTCTTTCTGCCAGACTTATGCTGGTGGGTCGGTTGGTGGTGCTGTGAAGCTGAATCATGGTCTCTGTGACATTGCTATCAATTGGGCTGGTGGGTTGCATCATGCCAAGAAGTGTGAGGCTTCGGGGTTTTGCTATGTGAATGACATTGTTTTGGCTATATTGGAGCTCCTCAAACAGCACGAGGTTTGTTCAGTTTCATGTTTAATGTGCATTTTGTTTCAACAATGTCTAGATTTAGTTTGGTTCTTGCAACTGCATAACATTATATGTTTCTTCACTGCATAGTGCATATAGTGTTTTAGCTCTCTGATTATCTTCTATATGTGATGTGCAGCGTGTTTTATATGTGGACATTGATATCCACCATGGGGATGGAGTAGAAGAAGCTTTTTATACTACCGATCGAGTTATGACTGTATCTTTCCATAAATTTGGAGATTACTTCCCTGGAACGGGCGATATTCGTGATATCGGTTATTCAAAAGGGAAATACTATTCCCTAAATGTCCCATTAGATGATGGGATTGATGACGAAAGCTACCATTTCTTGTTCAAGCCAATCATGGGGAAAGTGATGGAAATATTTAAGCCCGGTGCTGTGGTACTTCAGTGTGGTGCTGACTCGTTGTCTGGTGATAGATTAGGATGCTTTAATCTTTCCATCAAGGGTCATGCTGATTGTGTCAGATACATGAGATCATTCAATGTGCCATTACTCCTACTGGGAGGTGGTGGCTATACGATTCGGAATGTTGCACGCTGCTGGTGCTATGAGGTATATCTGTAGTTCAATCTTGCCCATTTTGACTAATTAAAATACATAAAATGATTCAATTTTAGCAGCCCTTTGTTCATGTTTGGTTATGAAACAACAATATTAGCCATTGTAAAATTTTCACTCTCTATAAATGCCCTTTCATCGTGTTTGGTGAGTGTTGACAACTTTCTTTATGTCAAGTTTTGTGGGAAAGGGATATATGTAGAACGTGGTAAACTATGGTCTGAGATAAATCCAAATTTTCTGAAACATTCGGTACTTACGAACTATTTACAGATCCTAGTTTGATTATCTTGGTCATTTCCATTAGTCATTAAATCATGAAATAGAAGGGGCTACTTGTTGTGAAGATTGTAATGTGAGGGACAGGGACCAAATGCTTACCTCTAATTATACTCTGAATCAGAACTTAGAGGAAACATTGTCATGGTTGGAATATTGAACACACCATGATATCCACTTTTTTTTCTTTCAAGGTGGTTGGGGGAGTTTTAATAGTTATATGTATCTGCCACACAATATGATCTGTTGATAATTCTCATTTCTGGCTAAAGATCATTTTTCTTAGTTTACTACTTCTAAGAATTATTTGATGTAATGAAAATGCAGACAGGAGTTGCACTTGGTGTGGAAGTTGAAGACAAGATGCCGCAACATGAATATTATGAGTATTTTGGTCCAGATTACACTCTGCATGTTGCCCCTAGTAACATGGAGAACAAAAATTCGCGCCAATTGCTAGATGAAATTAGGTCAAAACTTCTTGAGAACCTTTCAAGGCTTCAGCATGCACCCAGTGTCCCGTTTCAAGAAAGACCCCCGGATACTGAGGTTCCAGAGGTTTGTTTATGACTCTTTTGCTTCAACATGATTAACTGTCAATCCTATTTTATTTAGTACCAAGTAACCTTTCAAATCATGAAGTTGGCAAAATTTTGTTCCAACTCTTTGTAGACTTTGAAATCAGTGTCTCATTTATGTGTAAATCCTTTCCATGCTAATTCACAATTTCACATTAGTGCAATAACTGTGTATTGCGTTAGCTATTTGATCTTCATTAATTTTATTATAATACTATTGTTTGATGATATCCAGGCAGATGAAGATCGGGATGATGTAGATGAAAGATGGGATCCAGAATCTGACATGGATGTTGATGAGGAGCTGTAATTAAATAGTTCAATCCCCCTAATTAGTTCTTTGTCATGCTCCTCAATTATTTCAATTTGCTAACTTGTTGAATTTTACCAGGAAGCTTATTCCAAGCAGAGTAAAGAGAGAAATAATACTTGAACCTGAGCCGAAAGATCTAGTAAGCTTTGCTTTGCCTCATTTTCATTTATATGTTGTATGAACTTTTAGTGTGGTTAGAAGCATACCAATGTCTTCTTTGTTTTTTTGCTGAAATTTATTAATCACTTTATTTACACTTATCTTGTGCCATAATGCTTAAACTTGATACTTCATTGATTCTGTGTTCAAAAGAGAGAAAAAATAGTTCCATATGCAACTTCAAGGAATAGGTTTAGCATGCTTGCCACGTATGGAATCCGAGTCGTATTCTGAAAGCTCTTTTATAGTCGTCGTGTTTTCATGGAAATTAATTTCCATTGACCAAATTTTCCTTGCCCCCAAACATGGAAATTAATTTATGAGAATTATGTTGTGAAACAAGTTGTTTTAGTCCCTCACGTTAAAAGAAGGGAAAATGGTCTGTTTTGGTACCAAAGTTATGTTGATTTATTCAATTTGGTACCGAAGTTCAATACTTGCTCCAATTTGTTCCAAGAGTATCTCTCAATCTAGTCAGAGTATGACAATTTCTTCTAAGTCCATCCTACAAGTCCAAATTATATGACTGCAAATTGGAACAAATTGATATTACTTGGGATCTAAGTGTTAACATTTTCCATATAAGAATGTGAATTTACATGTTGGCCCCTTCAGCTACCAGCTTAAGGTTGCAAATAAGTTCTAATACAATTAAGAACATGAAAATAGTGAGGGCTGTGACTTGTGACCCAAAGTGTTGAATAGTGCAATTCTATGTGCTGTACAGTAGCTTGGTTCAAGTTCTATTTTTGACAAGCTGTTTCTACTTTATACAGGAAGTGCCAAAGGGAACTACAGAGCATGCCAGAGGACTCAATACGGCAACAGAGGAGACTACTACATCCATGAAGGTAAGTTAAAAACACATTAAGCCATCTGATGTAGACATGTAAACACTTATGTGTATTCACATCTGCTGAAAATGTGATGTTATGTTGTTGATTTATATTTTGCAGGGTTTGGATATCGGTTCCATGAAAATAGACGAACCAAACGTGAAGGCTGAACCAGAGACCGGGAACAAGCCATCAGATCAGATATTCCCCAAGTCATCATAAAGCTGAAATCACTCTATACTGCACTAGTTTTGTGTGTTAACTGTGAATCGTATTCAGTATGGCATTTCTTTGCTCATACCATATTTTGGGCAAGCTCTCCAGACTTGTGTTTTGGACAGTCCTGGAAAAGCTAAACTATAGTTAGTTGTATTCAAAACTGTGTTGTCCAAAGCTTATTTGCTAGAAGCTGGATTGTTTCTCAGGCTTGCTTGAGTGGCGATTGTATTTAATTAGATACGCCGCACTTCTGGTAACAGTTATATTAGCAATTATGGCAGATTAAACCTGCAACTGATCTTGTATGAACTTTTCTGCATAGCTTGGGGATATCGAATTTTTTTTACAGTTTCATGTGCGGGTCAGTACTGACAATTCATAACTTTTATTTACAAAATATAGATTCACAGTTGGCCAATGGCCTTTCATATACAATCAGCTTTTAACAGGCAAAAAAAAAAAAAAATCATTTCCTTTGCTGTGTGTTCTTGTACAAAATCATAGACAAACTAAAAGGAAAAGTGAACTTCAATTCATTTATCTGTTATCCCCCAATTGGCAGATCCTCGAGTCCACCCGAACTTCCTTCAGGATAACTGAAAGTGTTCTTGCCTTCGGGCCTTGGCGGTGTGTTACTCAACTAGTGAACATGCTGACTGTGCAATGTATGAGTCCTAGCTGAGGGATTCTTTGGTTGCTAGAGCGCTGCACTCACATCAGAAGAAGATATCACCAAGTTAGCGTCAATGAACATAAATGACAGACATGTTTTAATTAGTATGACAAGCCGTTCATTTACATTATCACACGGTGGAAAGATGAGGTCCTGCATCAAATTTATAACTTTGAACTGACCGTACGTGCAAGTCTAGAATACAGCACTGGGTCACAAGTGTACTCCATTCTTGTTTCATACAGTAAAAGACAAGGAAATCATACAAATTTTAATTTTTTTTTTCAGTTATGATTGTTAGGAATAATGAAAATATTAATATTTCCTTAATATAAGCTGCAGTTCTTAAAAGAAAATTTCCCCCTTATGACAGACATGCCATCCCTATGCACACTGAAACAATTACAGTATGTCCATGTACATTCATATATTCTTATTTTGAGTGCTAAATTATGGTTGATGTCACAATCTGCAAAATGGTTTACTTTCTTTATTTTTGCAATTAGAATAGCCAACTTTGCCATTAAATTCCATGGCATTCTGATACTCCCTCTATTCCAAAATAACAGTCTCTTTCCTATTTGTGTAAAAGAAGGATTTTTTTTTTTTTGAAGTATTGGCTTTCTCCCATATACCTCTATGTACCACTTTTCTTGATAAGCTAGTTCATGAGTACATAATACATTTATATTGAAAGGAAACTGACGATCAATAACAGTAGCAAAATGTTTGCCTTGTAAGCATGGGAAACATGAGCTATGTTAGATGAGATGATGCAAACGTAGTTTATGAAAAAAAGAAAAGGGAGAATGAAACCAATTGAATGCAGAGCTTTACCAAACCAACAATTGCTCGAGGGAGCATATTCATGATTAATTAAAAGTTATGGACAAATAAAAGGAAAGAGTGGGTAGCAAAACCTGTAAGTTAGACTGATACATTCACTGTCTAAAAGGCCCACAGGGTAGCCTTTGTTGTCTTCAGCTTGCTCTGAAATAACCGGAACTTGGCTTAATCCGTTCTTATCCATAATCATTTTAGCTGAAAGAAGATCCATACTGGGAGTAGCTGCCCATGGTACTTTACATTCACCATCCAAAGAACACATTTCAGACACTAAAAGCTCCTATATCAGGAAAAGAAATGAATTAGGAATGAATTGAACACATTTCACAACCCTCATTTTTTTTTCTTCAGTTTATTGTTAGACTTAGCAGTTACTTAATAATTCTAAATAACTCCAAGAAAGTCTTTCATTCATTTGCAATGGAAAGGTGCTCTAAAAATAAAAAATATAGAAATATTCTTTTCCATTGTCTACTACCAAGATTTCTCGATTCCACACTCTTAGGACTTGATTTTTTTTTTTATCAGCTAAATGTGTAGCAAGCAAAGATAACACTCTTAGGACTTGATATAGAATCTTGATGTGAAATTCTTTAGCAATTGGTTTACGTCAAAGTGAAACATGTGTGTTGTTACCTGGGATTTTCTGCCTCTTGCTTTTGCTAGTTTGCTGAATTCTTGGATGTCCTTAAGCGTCAGCAAACCAATCAAAATATTGTCATCGTCAACAATCATTGCACAAGGATGCTTCTCTGCTAATATGAGATTCACTACTTCTGTGAGCAAGGAGCTCATTAGAACAGTCACATATCTTGTTCTCATGGCTTCCGAAACAACAACTCCCTTTTGCAACTGTTCAGTCTCCGTATTAGAATAATCTATGCAGAGAGAGCTTTCAACTTCACAAAGGCTGCTTCCGTATGGTTTCGATTCTGAGGGTGCACTACCAGAAGGCGGCCCACTTGTACTTGAGGTAGATAATTTATCTTGTTGATCTGTAGGAGTATTTCCCTTTCTCAGTGTCCGAGTATCTGCCAGATCCCTTCTCCTACTCTGCCCTGATGTTACCCATGAAGACAGCCCTACCGCTCCTAGTAGCGGTAGGACTATCCGATAATCCTGTGTTAGTTCAAAAAGCAGCAAAACTGCAGTAAGAGGTACCTGACACACCCCAGCAAGAGTAGCAGCCATTCCTACCTGCCAATAAGGGCTCTGAATGGTCAACCATATGATGGATATCCACACCTATGTTGAGGTCAGGCAAATGTGTAGCTTGAAATTCGTACCCAAGACACAATTACATGATGAATGTTCAGAGTTTGATTGTTATGCAAATTAAACAACAAAATATGAGATGAAGATATGATGTTTAACTGAAAACTAGATCGATTTACAAATAGCCAAGAAATAAAGAGCAATTGTACAAGAAATAATGCTTCAATATTTCAGTTGTCAAATAAATTACTGTTGGGAGGAGGGTAACATTGGATGTTGAATGAAACTGCATTTTGAGCAGTTCTATCCTAGTTTGTTGATTAAATTAAGGGGGGGATTAAAAAAAGCGAAGAAAATGAAAGAAATAAAGTGGACATAAAACTACTTTAGAAAGTAAAGAAGGTACCAGAAAAAGGGAACCAACCCCCTCTAAGATCTATTATGTTTTCTTTCTAAGAAATGTTAAAGCTGGAAAATTTCCAGAAAAAGGAATCATATTTTTAGGTTATGTATGGTATAATTCAAAATTCTAAATGTAAAATATCGTCTTGCAATAGTCATAATACCATAATAGAACAATACCAGGCCATATGCTTGTGGTGATGCCACTTCGAAGATGGACAGATTAAATAATGGATTTGACTGAATAGCAAAATTGATGAATTTTCCATATGACATCCCTGTTGCTGCACCAATAAAAAGGGATGGAGCATAATAGCCTCCTACTAATCCAGAAGCCCGGCATAAAGAGGTAGCTACAATCTTCACCACTACCAGCTGAAACAATAGATCTGCTGAAAGACCTTGCACAAAAGGTCGAGATTCCAGCAAAATGTCAACATTTTCAAAACCCCAGTAAAGGATTTCAGGATATGCCAAGGCTATCAGGCCAACGGATAAGCCTCCTATTACAGGGTACACGGCCCTCGGTATGCCAATGACCTTGTGAGATTTGTCAACAATATCTAACATGTACGATGTGCACCTTGATAATGCCAATGATACCAAGCCACATAGAAGACCCAACAATAGGTACAGGGGAAGTTCTGAAAATGAATTGAATATTTTCAGTAAAGACTATATACATTTATCTTTCAATTAAAATATTTACTACCTTTAAAGGATTTGTCACTGTGGTATATAATCTAGTTTCTCACATCAAGAATGATCATGGACACTAGTAGCAGGTACAATGTTTAATTTAACAAGCTACATTTGGTAAAAGGATACATGTAACTAGTCCATTATGTGAAACAAATATCGAGGTGCCTATCCTTTTTTGAGACAAACCAAAAATTGTGGCACATATGGGAAGAATAATGAAGAGTCGAGTCGTAGTATGGTTGCATTAGAGCAGCAGTGTTTTATGATTTTGTAGACATTGATAGTGGCACTGGTCTAGGTGAAGAAAAGATTGTATTGTATATGACTGACAAATGGAAATACCAATTACAAAGTGGCAGCAATGAACTTAGATGTACTCAAATAAAAGTTTAAGTTAAAGATTCCTCCCCTATATGCAGAGGTTCCAAGAATTTTCATCCATGTTGCTAAGAAAGAGTTAAGTTGTGGACCGTGAAAAATTGTCTTGCCTAATTATAGACTTGGCTTTATGAGCCTTAACTACCTGTTATCGCAGTTATATCAAAGCACCACTCCAAATGCCTTTATAACCTACATAAGTTTTTCTCGTATTAATTTTTACCAAAATATATAGAGTGAAATTTAGTCCGAGAGTTATGCAGATGCATATTATACATGTGTACACACATAAATGCACTTTTGGTGTATAGAATAGAAGATGATAATCTACCAGCTGGTGAGCGGAAGTCATAATCTGGGACCTTAAAGGCTGGTTCAGAGCCAAGACCCACTTCTGAGACGACAGAAGCTATTACCGCACTGAGTATAACCATAGACGTTGTATTGGTGAGTGATACAGAGGAACCTGTTGGTGATGGCCACAAGACAGACTCCACAGCGAAAAAACATCCAGCAACAGCAGCATTGAATCCTGAGCATGGAGAAACATAACATGAATAAGACACAGGATAAATTTTCTGGTGACTTATTATCACTAAGAGCTAACATAAGGATACTACTGCTACTTGCTTTGATCAGTATCAGTTGCATGCGCTGAAGTCTTAAAACAAACAGCAAATGAGGCAGAGTATATACATTTCTCTGTGTTTCTCAGACAATCAGCTGAAAGTAACTGTAAAGCATTTCTAATTTTTTCTATATTAACAATCTATGAACATGTACTTATTAAGAATCTTCCAGTTATAAGTAACATATCTTCATGCATAATGAAATACATGAAGACATGAGCACTAAATCAACTTGCTCTTGCTCTTGCAACAAGACTTAATAGTTAGACTTCAAAGGTTGGGGTTGGATTATTTTTTTATGAGAACGTGAATGAGAATGCAAATAAGAAAGCTTGGCTCATTATTTACAAACTAAAGGGAAGTGACTCTCATTCTTGATTCCCATTCTAATAGAAAATAATCCAAATGCAACCTTAATTTAATTAATCTAATATAAAACTATTTGAACTATATCTGCATCGCCATCATCGAGCACAAATCAATAATGTGTCATATATGGGAAAATGGCTGAATCCAAATTTGTAAGTATGACTTCTAAACCAAACCCAATAATGGAGAGGCTAATGGTGTATACAAAGTTTTTGGGCATTTATCATTTTACTATATACTTTGGGAACCTGATTTAGTTCAGAATTAGTCTAATAATAGGCATGCATTAAGATAAATAAATGTATTTAGAGCTAACATACATGCAATAAAACAGACGCCTTGAAGGTAGTATGAAGCACAAACCAGAGGCGATTTCGGCCGCAGTACCAGGCGCCACAAGCCAGA
>JAYMSW010003789.1:0-11760 GCA_036897725.1 Erodium texanum
ATTTTCACAAAGTCTAGATTTGTAAAGGCTTTTGTCTTGAATGTCAACAAATACTATGTATATCTTCTGATTGATATATAAAATTGACGTCAACTTTTGTATAAAAAAAGATTAATCGTCCTATAGATGGATTTGTATCTTTATATTGGACACATTTGAGTCCTAAGGTTGTGGGCTTATCTAAAAAAACTGTGGGAAGTCTTCGATCATGGGAAAATCTGACAAAAGCCCAAATCTGTCAGTTGCCGACAGCCCATAATGAACAGATACTGGGCCAACCTTTTATGAACTCGAAACCTAAGTGTCGATTTTGTGTCTGGTGATGGTGAAATTTGATTGGGATTTATGACTTTCTTGACTAAGTTGATGAATCTATTCACCTCTGAGTAGACATCATTAAGAGCATTTTTTATCTTAATTATTTTTCTTAATTTTTCTCCCAAATGATGATACGTCAAGAAAGTGTCAATGTGGTTGTATTTGGAATTATTTAAAATAATGAAACTACATTCCATAATTATTGTTTCATTATTCAATGAACTTTCAGCTTTAACTGTACAAAATTTTGTAGGCATGAGGATTAATGACTAAGCGAATTATCTCTTAATTATTAAGCATCGAATCATGGTAGAGATAATAATGTTATTATTTTAATTGTTTGTCTTAGCTTATTTTATGTGTGCGTTCTAATACATTGTTCGGTTTGATCTGACTGTTAAGCGGAAAGCAAGCTATATAGATTGTATACTGACCGCATAAATTACTATTCCCACTAAGTTCGAAGTCTGTAATATTAATATCTCTTATACTTAATACGATCAATAATTCTATATACAATCTAAATGATAAAATTTTCAACAACAAAACGGCACAAATTTTTACGATTTAAAGTTCCCATGTTTCAAATTATATCTTCTGTCTTTCATTTGAAATTTCTTCAAATTTGATTCATTGAACTAATTTAAGATTTTAAATAATCGCATTCTTAATTTTTTTTGGGTACAAAACCAACTCATCTGATTACGGCTGAACACTGAAGATGGTGCAGTGCTGTCCCACCTCTTATCATTTCGCAACCACCATACGAGTGTGATTTGGGCTCTAATTGTGATTAAGATACTTATTACATTTTCATTTTAAAGACAGCCTCTTTTTCCCCGGAAATATGCCCGTAACAGTTTTCAAGCTAATTACTTCAATTATCTTCCCAGAATTATCCTTCAATCTCTGAAATCCAAGAAAAAAAGAAGGTAATATGCATTTTCATTTCACTACTCCTATGTTCGTCCTCCAATAAAACCCTGCTTCAGTTTTGTTCATTTTCGGAGTTAGAATTTCAAGAATGGGTTTGCCGAAAGTTGCTGCTGCGGTTATGGCGTGGAGGAGTTCAGGATCGCTTCTTTCTTTGTTTAATTTCTCGAAAATCTTCCAGGTTTATTCTTTAACCTTCTATTTGATTCGAATTAATTTAACTATCACTTTTTGTATATATATATATTAATATTATGTTGGGACTACTGGTTGATCCGAGCCTAACTGTACACTTCATTGGTGTGTCGGTAGCAGGACCGAGAGGGTGAGGCTGAGCTTGGCGGTGCACGTACTATCCGATCTCATGGAGTCTCGGTCGTTAAGCTTCATATGCATGATTGGCTAATATTATTGCTTCTTGCAGTTCTAGACCTCGTCCTCAACATAGTTCACCCATTTTATCGATTTGTCGGTATAGATATGATGACAGACCTTAAATATCCCCTTAAACCAAACTCCATTCCCTTTTGGGCCGTCCCCGTAAGTTATATATAAATCCTCAACAACCTGATATATGTATCTCGATTTAAATTTTACAATGGTCAAAAAGACGAGTATGCATATGTAAACTATAGTCTATTTGCTCATTTTTGTCCAGATATATGCGATTTTGCTGCCAATTGCCGTTTTTCTTCTTCTCTATGCCTCCAGGAGATGTGTCTATGATTTGCACCATGGCATGCTAGGTAAGCATTTATATGTGTTCAAAAGCTGAGTACAATCTTGCATTGTTTGGTTGCACCAAATATTTACAATGGTTACGTGATGATTTATAGGTCTGCTTTTCGCGGTGCTGATCACTGCAGTAATCACAGATGCAATAAAAGATGCAACTGGTCGGCCTCGACCAGACTTCTTTTGGCGTTGCTTTCCCGATGGGATACAAGTACGGTGTTACAATTCAAGCTAAAATACCAATATTTATCGCTACCAAATTCAAGAAATATTCTAATTTTCCTCTTCAGATTTACAATAAGTGGGGAGATGTTATGTGTCATGGGAAGCATAGTGTTATAAGGGAAGGGCATAAGAGTTTTCCAAGCGGCCACACTTCATGTAAGTGATCAATGCTTGTCTACTAGGCTTGGTCCAGTGGTCAGTTAGCTCTCTCGGCTCCTTGAGGTCAGACTAGATCATGGAACCATGTACTGAAACAGTCTATGATTGATTTGCAGGGTCATTTGCAGGTTTAGGCTTTCTTTCATTATACCTATCTGGAAAGATCAAAGCCTTTGATCGGAAAGGGCACGTAGCAAAGCTATGCATAGTCTTTCTTCCTCTACTAGTCGCATCCCTTATCGCCGTTTCTCGAGTGGATGATTATTGGCATCACTGGCAAGATGTGTTCGCCGGAGGAACCATAGGTTCCTTTCACTTCTTTGTGTACTAAAGTGTTATAGATTTTGATTATATAAATTCTCATCAAACAAAAATAAGAACAATGTGTATTCATAAAAGTTAGAGTCACGTCTAATTAATAAGATTGATCTTTTAATCATGAACTCACAGTCTAGTATAAGTGAACTCGTTTTACCACTTGCAGGGCTCATTGTGGCCACATTCTGTTATCTGCAATTCTTCCCGCCCCCATATGATAACAACGGTAATTAAGTTTACTAAACTTGAAATTATAGTTCTTGTTTGAAACACTAAGTCTTGCTTACATCACTAATTAATTATCTTTGTCTTCAGGATGGAGTCCTTATGCATATTTCGTAGCATTAGAGGAAGATTCACATGCAGGCTCAAATGTGGTCCAACCTGTGAATACAGTAAGTGTGGAGGTCCAGGTTGTGAATCAACAAGTCCGGCAAGACAACGAAACCATCGTATAGCTCTTGCAGACAATGTATATAGGTTAATGACAATTTGTCTTAAAAGCTGTACCCTAATAGTTATAATTAACATCTGGATTATATGCTAAGTGATGCTTTTAGATTAATTTTGGGTACTTTGCATTAAAAGTTCAGCATACAGTATGTTGATAATTGTGGCTTCCTGAACTGGCAAAGAATATACATACACAGAAGTAATGCTGTGAAAGGCAGATTCTTGTGAAGTTACTTTAATATGTTAATAGCAATAAGAACCCATATTATTCTGATTAATGGGTTTGGTTAACTGCTAAGCCTTTAGTGGATTTGAAATTGGTATGCAAATGGTGGCAAGTTGAATTCTCAAGAAAATAAATAAATTATATGAACTACTCCTATGATGGAATTAATTCAATTCAAATAATTCCTACGTTTGTATCAAATGTGACTAAATCAAACCATTTTTAATCCATCGACTAATTTAATTATTGATTAATGATAGACGATTAAAAAAAGTAATATAGTTTATTAAAATTTAGTTTTGTATCAACGACTTTTTGATGGTCAAAGGATCACCTTTAATTTTATAATAGAAAATAAATAAGGCTTCATTTCTGATGGTGGTCTCAATGCGCGTGTCGTTTGCTTTATGTTTCGGGTTCAAATTTAAAATGAACATTTTTTATTTCCAGATTTTGTCTCTCTTGTCTGAACTATTGCAGGAGTTACTGCGCGCTTTTCCTCTTTCCTCTCTGCTTTGAATCTCGGAGCAGCGAAGCTTCATACCTAATCCACCATTTATCTCTTTCCTCCTCGCTTCCTCTTCAGCTTCTAGGTAACATCTCCATTTTCTTTCTCTAGCTGTTCGGTTTCTCAGGAAAAAAAAAACTACTGGAATTTTGAATTTTGAGCTGTTTGTCGCCTGAGACCAGTGGATTTTCAGCTTCCTTCTAGGTCCATTTTCTCTTTCTTTTAGTTGTTGTTTGTTTGAATTACCAGAGACTAGCTATTAGATTCTGAAATTTGGATTCCTTTCTCGTTCCAGCTTTTTCTCTGCGCTACCGAAGGTATCGTTTGAAGGAACCAAGGCTTTTGGAAACCCTAGCTTCACTGTCTTTGAGAATTTCTGTGTGCATCTGTTGTTGACCTTCCGTTTTGGTTTGATAGGTATTTTTTGTATGTGTTATTTTAAATTTTGGTTTGAATTTTAACTCTGTTTGCTGGTTTTTGATAATTTTATCTTCAATTGTATGATTATCATGTTTAGATTGATAGCTTGTTTGGATCTTGCTCAGTTTATTTGCATCCAGTGTAATTGTCGTAGAATTGTCTATTCTCTTTACTTTGTTCTTTCCTGCTTTTGATAATTTAGAATGATCCCTCTGTTTCTTTTTTTGGACCTTTTTAATATCATGCTTATATGTTTATGTTCTAGTTTTTAGTGTGTAGTGTTTCTTCTGTGTTGTAACAAATTATTTTTTGATTCACAAGTAGTAGCATGTAGGGAATGTAAAGGATTTTCTAGTTCCTAAATAGGCATTGGATGTATTTCCTATGGTCATAAGATCTCCAGTATGCTAATACATTTCAAGTACTTGAAGGGAATGCTTCTGTTTCATCTTTTCTGATAGCCGTGAACTACTGGACATTGAATAGTGTGTAGCATCTGACCAATTCTTACTTAGCCAAATGGTTAAATGGTTGGGGTCCTTGGCCAAATATGACCAGGGTTCAAACCTGGTAGAAGGTGGTATTGCTGACCGGAATAAGAAGAACTGGTAGCATCACTCGTTAGTTCTATACTTCTATACTTTTGTGTCTTCTCATGGCAAGGCTCTTCATTGTGCCACTATAAGTGTAAATTTTGGTTTATATTTATAACTTATAAAACTTAATATAGTGATTACTGATTTTCTTTTATAATGTTTGTTATTGTTGTGCTTTGCCTTTACATTTTTTCCTCTGTGGTCTGATATTTTCATTTGTTCTCTAGTTAAGGGAAAATGCCAGAAATTCAGTTAGGAGCACACACTGTGCGATCCCATGGAGTTACAGTAGCAAAGGTGCACATACATGACTGGTTCATTCTTCTGCTCTTAATGGTGATAGAAGTTGTTTTGAATGTTATAGAACCATTTCACCGCTTTGTTGGAAAAGATATGATGACAGACCTGAGATATCCATTGCAAGGCAATACGGTTCCCGTTTGGGCTGTTCCTGTACGTATCTGCCTTAAGAAATAATGCCACATAATTGACTTGCTACTCTAACTTCATGATATTCAATTATATGATTATGTTAGAAAATGTAAAGCTTACCATCCTTCTCTTCTTACAGATAATTGCAATATTGTTGCCTTTGATTATCATTCTCATCTACTACTTCATAAGGAATGATGTCTATGATTTGCATCATGCTATATTGGGTAACTCTTTTTCTTGCTTACCGGGATTTTAAGTAGATGCAAAATGTTGTTTCCTTATTATAATGATATCATGGAAATATTCAGTATAGTGTAAATGTTTATTCAGGTCTTCTATTTTCTGTACTTATCACTGGAGTTCTGACTGATGCAATCAAAGATGCTATTGGTCGACCTCGCCCAGACTTTTTTTGGCGTTGTTTTCCTGATGGTATAGGGGTGGGTACTCAAATACGTTAAGTGTTTGGAATTCCATAATTGTTTTTTTCCAATTTCCTACAATTAAGTTTGTACTATTCAGGTGTTTGATAATGTAACAAGCAATGTGCTCTGTACGGGAGATAAGGCGGTCATTAAGGAAGGACACAAAAGTTTCCCAAGTGGGCATACTTCTTGTAAGCATTTCAATGAGTCAACCTCACCAACTCTGATATAATGCTTAAATGGCCTTTAATGCATGCTCTATTACAATTTTCGGAAATACTCTATATATAATATATCCTTGATTATTGTTGGGAAATGGCTTGGTTATTATCCTTGATATGATCTTTGTTTATTGTTTGCATTACACTGGAGACCTCAATGTCATTTCCATTAGGTGGGATTAAATAATATCTCAATATTTATTCATGCATTTGTTGGGGGATGTGATTGCTATTATTTCCTGTTTGCAGTTATTTATTCTGTTCAGCAACAAGAACCTATATAAATTCTCTTTCTTCATCTAATTTTCAGGGTCATTTGCTGGTCTTGGCTTTCTAGCCTGGTATTTGTCTGGAAAGATAAGGGTATTTGATCGTAGGGGACATGTTGCCAAGCTTTGTATCGTTTTTCTGCCATTACTTGCTGCGGCTTTAGTAGGAGTTTCTCGAGTTGATGACTATTGGCATCACTGGCAAGATGTATTTGCTGGGGGTCTGTTAGGTATGCTGATTAAAAAGTCAACTGTTCATTTTCTCATTGTTACTTCTCACACCGGATCTAGTTCTTATTGCTCTAATCTTATTTTGCAGGGTTAACTGTTGCTTCGTTTTGCTACTTACAATTCTTTCCTCCTCCATATGATGTAGATGGTATGTGCTCCCTCTCTCACACCATAACTATACACTGATAGTGGCAGAACCAAAAGTTGCCATCATTACACTGAGAATATTTAGAATGCACACGTCTTTTTTTAGATAGCCATTAACATTCAGAATTTAGAGATTTATTTGTTCATTAATTTCTTACTAGAGTTATAATATTTTAAACAACCATTCTACAAATGTCTTTGCAATGTAAGTTATATAGCTAATTACATACTGTGAATTTTGTATTGATAAAATTACGGTGTAGAATATTGGGAGAACATCTAAAATATAAAAATAATTGTCAGTGTGTTGTATAAGTAGATTAATCTCAGAGTGCATTAGTAGTTCGAAACCTTGTACTGAAGTTAATTTCTCGTCCAATTTACAGGTTGGGGGCCTCATGCTTACTTCCAGATGTTGGCAGACTCTAATAATGGTGCGCGGGATTCCAATGGAAATCATCTTGATGTACGGCAAGCGGAGCTCGCGAGTGTATATGTCGAGTCTGGGTATGGGATGGAGACATCTGCTGTCAGTTATGGAGATAGTAGGCCTATTCTTGATGGAATGGGAAATGGGAGGAGAAATTAGCCCAACTCTGAGACCGTTGAGAAGAAGCAAGTTTAGTCCTCATTGTAAGATAGGTAGAAAGTTCTGAATTTCACTAGTTTGGTGTTTGAAATCATAACATTTACAGACTGATCGAGTTGATACTTGATCAATTTAATTCATTTTTTTGCGTGTAAGTTGTGTGGGTGTATGTAGTTTTGTCGAATTACCGAGTTGGTGCAATCTTATTATGCACTCCTAATTTACAAAAGTTCTACGAATAATCAACTACCAAAACAAGACCAATGGGTTTTTGTGCAACACTGTGTTGTCCATTTCTACATCCATGCCCAAGTTAACAAATGTACTATCTTAGCCGTTGATCCTCATCCTATTCCACGTGTTTGCCATGAGGTATTCGGGAAGATCTGTAGGAGATTTCTTAGATTGGATTGGATAGGATAGGAGCTGGTTTTGTAGATCGCTGTAAAAAATGGGTTTGGATTTCCTTTCATATTGAGCCTGGGCATCATCCTGGGCCTGATAATGGACTTGTGTCTTTAGGAATATGGGTACGGTTACGGTCCGGATTTAAGACCCAACAGTTCATTTCCGTTTGATGGGTTGGAGTGATTTAGTTGGCACTTGGCACAAAACTGGAATAATGGCAAGGCCGGCAGCTCCAATACTTTTATCTCTGATTTCTGCATCCTCTTATCACTCACTCTCTTCATCATAAGGCACTTCGAAGGGAAGATCTGGCAAGCGTATGAGAGTTGAAGAACGATAGGTATATTCCTTTTGATATTTCTCAGTTTTTCTCATTCGGAATAGGATTTTAGGCTTTATGTTTATGGGATTTATGTTCATTGATATCTGAGGAAGATGAAGGAATTAGCTAGCATTGTTTGTTGATAAGACCAGATTCAATAAAGTTTTGAAGGAGAAGAAATGGAAATTCCAACAATGGAGGACAAATAGGCATTGAAGAGACTAGTTGAATTTAACCCCCTTTTTGTTTCTCTGAACATATATTTTTCCAACTAAAAGGATATACGAAATGTTCATTGAAATCAGGACAAAAATGTGAATTTAATCTTTCCCTCTACAGCCTTTGGTAATAGACAGAGATTGTGTAAATGTTCATTAATAGTCAAAACAAGAATGCGGGTTTAATCTTTCCCTCTGCAGTCTTTGGTCAATGTCAAAGATTGTGTAGAACTCGGCTATGGTGCTTGAGAACTGTATATTATATGTTAAAGCTACAATTTTGTTTGTTCTGCAGTGCATATATTGAACCTATACTTGCCCTCTCTTGCTTTATTTCATCGTTTATTTACTAAATTCACTGTTTTTTTGTAAGTCACGTGTTAATCTCTGTCAGATTAATACATCTCTACTTCTCCAAATTTAAGTCAATTTTTTCAGAGTTGTTTTAGGTTCTGATATGGTTTGTGGGTTAATCTGTGTACAAACATCATGTTCTGATCAGTGCATAGGTTTGAAATGCTATGTAGGCATTTTGGTAAACACATACCTGTTTGTATACTCAGAAATTGATACTTTTCTTCTGTTAAGTAATATAATTTGATTTCAGAAAAGTTACTAAATTGATAATATGTGTGCATCCTCATTGAGTTCATTTCACCTCCGTACATACAGAAAATTAGTGCAGAAATGCTCTCTTCCCAATTCAAAGTCATCAAGGACCGAGTGTTTTGGGGATGGTTATTTGTTGCATTTGGCTTCGTTTTCTTTATGGGATTCATCTTTGCCTCGGTTATATCAAAGCTGCTTCCTTTGTCGAGCAACTCTATCATATTTGCCATACAAAACGACAGGTGATGTGATTATGCTGTTGTATTTCAGTCATTTTGCAAAATTCTTAAAAACTCCAAAAGGTTAACCATACAGAATGTAGTGGTCTAACCATACAATAGTTTCTGAAGAGTTGTTGATTGCTTAGCTTAATTAAACAGCCTTACTTTGTGCCTGTACTTTTCAGTTGGTCTTATTATGTTTTGGCTTGAATTCTTCAGCTTGATTGGGATGTTGAAGCAAATTATTTGGTACATGGTATTTGAATGAGTGCGTAGATGACTTTACACTGGTGGTGTAGTATAAATCTAAAGTTGAACCGTTGAAGTACTCTTCTCATTTCTGATGGCTAATTCGATAACATTGGAAAGATTTTAGAAGCAATAAGAAAGAATTTCGGTGGCCTACACGATCTCCATCTTCAGCACATTTAGTTTACCTCTTGAGGGGTAACAATACTAGATTTTTTTATCGAGTCGCTTATGTTTTGAAAGTTGTAGCAATAAGGTAGCTTATTTAGTTAACCTCTTGAGGGATTGAAGGGTTGCGACTTCAGCTCACTGCTAATTACTTGAATAGATTTTCTTTTCCTTTAAAACTTAGCACTGCATTTTCCTAAATGCCACAAAGCTTTGCTTGCCCAATAAACTCGGGCAGCTCCCTGTTTCAAATTTAGTTGGTAATGACCTTTAAACGTTGTCTGTCACAATACTTCACTATTCGACCACTTAAGTGATGACCTTTAAAGCTGCGAATGCCACTTTGATTCTCCGTTCTTCTTTCCTTGATATGTGTTTGTCTGTAACAGGTATTACTGCTTCTTGGTGCCTCTGACACTCCCAATCCTTGTAGTTTTCATATATTTTCATTGGCTCAGCATGAAAATGTTCAAGCATGCATGAACCACACCGCACAACCATAGCGGTAGCTCCTGCAGATCCTGCTGGTGTGCTTATTGATTCTTAAAGACAGTGCTTCAGTTCAGGCTCACCCTCCACCAGATCTTGGTTGTTTTTATTTTTATTTATAGCTCTTAAACATTAGTGGGCCTGACATTTTTTCTGGGCTCCAGCTTAATTAAAGTAGATGGTGGGTTGTAACTTGTAGCCAGCTAGTGATGGGCCAATCATATCCCACTGACCCGTTATATATACGAGCAGCAGATTTGTAGGTCATCTGAGCATAGTGTACACCAAATATAATTCCAGGCCTGATCTACATGACACGTCACTAGTAAATCATCTCTACGATACTACAACGTCATGTAACTAGGAGAAACTCTAGTTGAAATAAATCAAAATGATTAACTGTTTAGGATTAGGAGCTAATATTATTTTAAAATTTTAATTACAAAACGATAGAGTTTGACTAACACAGAGTAGACAAATGGTTGGTCGACTTTTTATATTTATGTTAAACAACCAATTAATTTCATGGACCAAACAAGTTTCTTGGGTCAACCAAACACTATATTAGAAAAAGAAAAGAAAAACTAAATTAGCTGTAGGTCAAAGATTCCGATTCCTTGTATGCCTGTAAAGTGATCTCTTGCGGGATTCTCCAAAATTTAACTATCCACTTGCAACAAAAAAGAATAAAAAAATCGTAAATATAATTTTGTTTGTTAAAAAACAGACTTCAGTTGTTTAATACAACGTCGTAATAAATAAAAAGTAACAAAAAAATATCTCTCCAAAACACAATAAAAGCGATGACTCTGTGTCATTGGGGTGTTCTGAATTTAATAAACGTGACATTTAATGTGTCTCGTTCAGTCCACGCAGGTGAATCAGAAATTAGGTGATGTGTATGTGTCCCACTCCATTCAAATTTGACGGTCTACCACGCAACACATGCCCTTTCTCTTTCATTTTTTGTGAATGAATATAGAAAATAGAAAGTAGCGAGAAAAGTCAAAACTAAAACTCTAATACTAACCAAAAAAAAAAAACTTAATAGTGCACTCATTTTGTAAATATGTGTGTCATTTACATCATTAATAGCCTAGAGATGTACCTACAATTTTATTGACAGGGGTTGACGGGTTGTGTTATTGAAGTCTTGATTACGTAATACGAGGATGATGATCCTAATATCATATGATTATGAGAGGTGATATGTATAGTTTTGGAAGCACACGAGGGTGTTCAAAAAAAAAAGAAGCACACGAGGAACTAATAATGTAGTCATTTTCGGCCGTGAAGGTTCTTGAAGCTTACTGTATGTCGTATTTTAAACAAAGAAAAAGGTACAAAAATATTTTGGTAACCAAATAATCCAAAGTAGGTCCAAATGATAGGTAAAATTTATGAGTCTGATGTGTACGGTGAGACACTCGACTATTATGTGGGCATCAGGTAAAGTCACTCTCAATTATTTTTCTTATTCAAACTCTTTCTTCTCCTTCTCACCTTACCTCCAATCATATGCCAAGAGGTGAGATCAAACTTAGACTTCGTTTTAAGGATTTTCTTTTTAAATATAAACATCGTTAATTTCATATATCAATCAATAGATATATATAAACAATCGATAAATAATTAGGGCAAAAGCCCTCACAAAACATAGACTTGGCGGAAATAAATTATTGCAGCTAGCTTCTCACAGAGTATAGCTCGCATGCCGCATACGACCAAAATTATATCTAAATGAGAGGACCGAGAGCGCTTTGTAGCGTACCTATCTAATACTTAAGTCAGACAAAGTCTGACACCTAAACCCAGCTTAAATCGGTACCAAAAACCAGTCGAAACTGGTATCAAACTCAGCCGAAGCT
>JAYMSW010003790.1:0-11758 GCA_036897725.1 Erodium texanum
GGATAATCTCACTCGGCTGCCCCTCCCTAAGTATGCACCATTCTCAACCAACTACCCCGTAGTTCAAGTTTTTAACAATACCCAAGTTTTTTTAATCACATTTTACCCCACTTCTACCAACTTTTGGAATGACAAAAATACCTATATTATTTATTATTTATATTTTTTCACGAGGGTATTTTCATCATTTCACACCCCAAAAGTTGAAAGAATTGGGGTAAAATGAGACACAAAAAAACTGAAGAGGTTGTCAAAAACTTTTAAACTTAGGGGTGGCTAGTTGAGAATGGTGCACACTTGGGGAGGGGTAGCTGAATGAGATTAGCCCAATATTTTACTATCAGGAATGCACTAAGGGGATTTCGTTTCAGGTACCTCGTCAGTTGCCTTGTAACACCAATGCTCCAATTCAGCCAGGCCAGCTTTAACATATTCTCCATTGCTAAATGAACAACACTCTCGTCTTAACAGAAGACTGAATCAGAAAAACAAAAAGATAAAGAGACGGTCCATTTGCAGTTACAAACACTACTAGAAGGAAGGAAGCTAAACTAAGGACCTGTTGAACAGCTGGACATTGATGAAAGAAAAAATTTGTGTGAACACCTTTCGAACTAAGAACGGGGGTACCTGGAAAAAGAGCAAGAGAAGGGTACAAGATAATATCTCAAAATATGCATTGGAACATGAGTAATGCATCAAAATCCAAAGTCTTACTTCTAAATCTTATAGGAGTAGACTATTGGAAAAATAGGAGATAAATGAAACAAAAGAAAAAGCAGATGTTCACTAACATGATTTGCTTTCAAGGTGTTTAAGAAGTTGCTAAGACTCTTCACAATTCCTTGCCAATGAGCAATCAAAGCTTGCTGTGCTGCAGTGTTTGCAACTGAGCGTGTTCCCTTAACCAAGCTTGCCCTGGATGTTCTTGGAGCCTGTGGCAACATGTAAGTCCACACAATAAATACATATTGATATGTACTAATACTTTTTACCAGATGGACTATGCTAATAAGCATTAATATACCTGGATGCACAATCCAAGCAATGGGGAAATTTCTTTCTTCAAATTATCCCGAATCATTCCATAAATCTTTTCCACATATGCTGTAAGCTGCTGTTTGAAAAGCAAAGCTGGGTACTTGGCTTCAACTTGCCGTAAAGTGTCAACTCCACCGCTATGTCCACTATTTATCAAAGAGAGATTTACTCCTTGTGGAGTTCCTCTGAAACTCTGAAGGAACAAAGAACAAAAATATGAATCTATGACTCACAGGGTACAGCTTTTTAAGACACTTTATTGCTAATCTAAATGTACTAAATTCATTGTATTTACTTGTGTCATCCTCCCAAAGAGAGTGGCTGAAGATGATCGACGTCGTTGTGGGGCCATCCCAGCTGCACCACTTGCTTTGAGTGTGCGCTGAAGTAATAAAAGAAGTGTTGAGGCATTGGATAACCAATATGCCAAGACATCATTGTTATCTTGGGTCTGAAATCCAAATGGCATTCAAATTAGAGGAGGCTTCTAATGTTTTGAAGAGAAAACAAAGGTGAGGTCAGGTATCTGAAACCTCAATGGCATGGCCTATGGTTTGAATGATCCGATCGAAAATGCTTGTCCGCTCAACCTCAAAAGATCTCCACTGCAAAAGGCATTTGTATATGATGCAGGCAGCAATTGGTCTGTTAGCTGAAAAGCCCAAGTGCTGTGCAATACATCGAATGAGCAATTCTTGATTCTCCTGCTGCTTCTCATTCAGAGTTTTTTGAGGCTTGTCATCTGCTTCCTCCCGTTGGTTCATCGAAGGACTATGCAAATCCTAAAACATGGGGTGATCAAACCAGAAATAGTCATTAGAAGATACTTCACCAACTCAAATTGAAAATTCTTCTTCTGATTACAGTTGTAAACTAAAGGGGAATTATGCTCACCAGCGGTGTCTTTACTTCTAGATGACCGCTATCAACCCTCTGACAATCATTGGAAAATCAGGCAATCAATTAAAACCCACGACATCATATTGATAATTTCTGAAATTAGTACATTTCATCTCCAAAAGTACCTGGACTATTGATCTGGAGCGTCCTGAGAGGAACTTATTTGGTGCCATTGACACTGCCTGTTGTCGTAGAACTTTGTTCTCTGACTCTAAATTGGTAAGCTTCTCTTCCAGCCTGACCAGAAAAACCACAATAGGAGAAGATAAATATTATTTGTTTCTGCAAGTTCTTTAAGTGAGATCAAAACATTATAAAGGCAGACTCAGTTCTGTATCGTGCTCATAATAATATCTCACGCTCATCTCATCTGTGACAATTTATCTTTCCTGCTTCAGAATTATAATGATTCAATGGAACATATATCTTAGATATCCAAGCACAAAACTTCATTAACTAAAAAATCAAATGGGTCAGTAAAATACCCTCTTAGAGATTCCTGAAGTTGTTGAACTCTTCTCTCTGTTTCATCTAACTTCTTACGTTTATCTTCAGCTGCCTCATTGGCTTCCATGTATTTTCTTTCACAATCCTCAGCTTTTTGTTTCTCCGACTCCAACGAGGCCTGTGAGGAGATGAAATCAAGGTTGAAAAGTGAGACCATATCACCTGTGAGCATAACATATGTGATATGATCAAATGTGTGGACCAAGAAATCATGCTGAACATTGGGCAACTCTGTGCTACAGGTTTACTTGTTGATAACTTCTAAAACTCGACCCAACCTGCAAATTCAAGATTATGGGTGGAGGGCTCAACTAGTATGTCAAGTTAGTATGCCAACCTAAAGGCTTTTCTATTTGGTGGACCTCACCTTTAGGCTTTCTACTTCTGCTGTTAAGGATTCAACTTGTTTAGTATCTTCAACAAAAACTTGGGTTTCTTGAACAACAGGAGGTGCTTCTTCAACAGCCTTTCTTGAAGTTTCTTGTTCTTTGGCGAACAATGTAGTTTCATCAATTTTGGCCTGCATTGCTTGTAGTGATTCTTGCAATTTAGCTATCTCCTGTGCCTTGGCTTCTTCTAGGTCAGTCTGCCAACAAAAAAAGAACATGATGAAAAAAATCAATCAAAACTCTAAAGTTCGTCATATTGTAAATCATCAGGGGATAACGGAACTGAAAAAGGTGGAACAGGACTAGGATGGCCATTAAAGCTATTCACATGCTTTTCTTGCTAAATGTCAAACCTTAACTGTTTTATTTATTTTTATATTAAAAAAAAGAGACTTCGATAGATTTAAAATTCTAGAGTCTTGTATAATGTGCAACCTCAATCTGCAGAATATTAAAGTTACCCTTAATCGTTTCTCCAATTGTAAACGCCATGTTAGTTCCTCTACATGCTTTTCAAGCTTATCCTTTGCCTCTTTGAGTGCGCCAGTCTCCCTTGCAGCCTGCAACAAGTTGGAGATGGGTGAGAATATTCTTATTTTAAAATTTCAAGTTCATGGAGGACAAAAGACTGATAATTACACATAGCCACTCAGTCTACTGAACATGCAGGTCTTTAAGTTACGTAAACCTCAATACAGCTTAAATGTGCATAAAACTTTCCATCCAGAAAACTAAACGCTCTCATTTTACATGCATCAAGATAATGAAATGTGATTGTACATTTAGATCAACGTACCATTCATGTCATTTACATTTATACTGTCAGGAAGCTTTAGTAAGAGGCACTTGAGATTGAAAGAGTCTGAAATAACTTGCATATCCTTTCTAAAATATAATAATGAATTATAATACGAAATATTATCCAATACCAACCATTTTGAGTTTCCTAAGCTCTCTCCTTGCAATTGTTCCCCTCCTTCTGGTCTGTGCAAGTACCACTCCTTTCATGAGCTTCTTGAAGTATTTGGTAGCCTTATGACAACGCCACCTGGCCTGTATTTAACCAAATTTCAAGAAAGATACTTTAGCATATATAACAACCACACATGAAAGAATCAATCACACTACAAATACAATCAATGATATAATATAACCTGAATTATAATTGCCGCTTTACTTTGCTTCCTATATCTGAATTCTTTACGAGCAGCCATGGCCCTTAAACCTGTCTGCAAAACAATCACAGAGGCCCAGAGTGCTTTGTAGGTATTTTTGGCTTGGGATCTTCGTGCATTCTTCTGAATTTTTACAGCAGCAGCTTGCTTTCGCATGTGCTTAAAAATATCTCCAGCCAAACTTGCTACAATGAGTTTATTAAGGAAATCAATAAGCCGATCAGCTTATTCCAATCAGGTAAAGAATAGCAAAAGGTCATCATTAGAACTGTAGAATATATCTTTCCAGTACAATTGAGCACTCTCAAGATGTATTACTATATAGGTTAATGTATCAGACTCATTATATATTTAGATAGCTCACCTCTGCAGAGAGATTGCAAGGCGGTGGTAGCCTTTCGTACTGCAAAAAAATGTCTGCGAGCAATATGAGTTTGTATACGTCTCTGAATAGTTTTTGCTGCCTTATTGAGAACCCCAGATCTCAACGCATCAAGTTCAGCCATCTGACCAGCTCTCAGGAAGAGCTTTGTTTTACCTATCTGCATATACATTGAATGGCCATCAATGAAGGCTATTTTTATCTTACAGAAGCAGCAAAGAAGGTTCTGACTTTTACCTGAAACCCTTTCAAGCCAATCTTTTCCAGAATCTTACCACAAACAACCTTTTCATCATAGCTGCTCATAAAATGAACAATCAAGAAGGCTGCAAAACTATGTTCAATACTGAAAAATTATCTAGATGAGGTTACTCACGTTCCTTCTATGAGCTCAGGGGCAAGAAGCCCAAATCGATTTATAAACTCAAAGAAAGCAGGGCGAGTGGGTTACCCAGCCATACTGATCCTGATTGCCTCTAAAACACCCTGTAGATAACCATTAAATAAGAAAGAGAGGCTTACCAAGTTTTTTGTGATAATCACATAAGGATAGTAGGATACTAAGTTGAGTTTTACGTACACCACAGCGCAGTTGTTGCATGATGTTGGCATTCTCAAAAATGGCAGGTTTCAGAAGGTTGTTTGGCTTTACGCATCTGATGTAGTGAGGCTCTGTGGAGTTCAATGTTTCCATTAACGATTGTAGTTGTAGCTGTTCAGATCATTAAGATACTAGTCAAGTTTTAAAGCATCAAAATGCATCTTAATGTTTGGGAGATGAGACAATTTGATACTATAGTATATATTCATTTTAACTTCCTTTCAGTTTTGTTATTTAATCAAGGTAAAATAAAGTTAAAGAATACCTTGAAACGAGATCCAATTGAAGAAAACTTGGAGGATTTACTAGACTCTTCCGGAGGTGGAGGAAAAAGGCCTGCTACAAATGAACATTTGGAAGCACCCAGCAAATCTTGATGTTCGGGAACGACATAGTCCTTGTTTTTGTCCAAAAATTGATCAGATTGATATGGAACCTGAAAAAATTACTATCTGATCATGAATCGAACTGCAACAGCCATGATGTTTATACACCAATCCTACCTCTCCAGCATAATGAGCAATCGTGAAATCTGTGCGTGAAAGTTTTGGTTTGATAAAGCGCTTGTTAGTCTTAAATGTCTGATAAAGCTTGTTCGCAAATGTTTCATGTGTTGACTTTGGAAACATGCTGAAAAGACAGAAGGGAACATTAAATGAGAATAAAAGTTATAAAAAAAAAAGAACTTCATTTGAAGTTCAGTTCTACTAGTAGCTCAGTATAGTTTTAAAAAAAGAGGCATTTCTAAGCTTGCAGAACAAAGAACTACCTCCCTGTGAGAAGAAACTAGAAAATGAGATTGCAAAGGCATAGAAAAAAACTGTACCAAGCTTCATCTAGAAGAGCAATGATTCCACCAGGTTTCTGCAAAAGGGAAAGAATGATAGAAAAATTAAGACAGTAATAATTTAAAGACTTAAGTGTTCAGTTCAAGAAAAAGGAACAGAGCATTGCTATCAGTATTATGCACACTCGGTACTTCCCCACCCTTGATTGAACAAATTATATCATGTAAAGCACAAATTCTGAAACAGACTCGAACACAAACCTGATACATACATGTAATGAATTCTGTGAACTCGATATTTGATAACAGTTAGATTAGGTTCAAATTCAAACAATGGCGATCAATGCAAACACAAAAGAGTTTACCTTTTCAATAAGATCCAAGACATCTTTATTATCAACAAATTCAATGTAGCTCCAATTAATCTGCTCTTTCGTGTATTCTTCTTGTTCCATCTTAAAAACATGCTGAAAGTAATCATGAAACAATCATTAAGTCAAAAGACAATGACTAGACTACCAAGGCTCAACAATCAACGTAAGACCTAACCTGGTTGAAATGTTGCTGCAACTTTTCATTTGTGAAATTGATACAAAATTGCTCAAAACTGCATGTCATCCATTGCTAATATTAAGGTATGCGGGTTGTCAACCCATACAATTAAGAGGCATGCTTGCATTATTTTTTAGGGAGAATTCCTTGAAATTACCCTTATGAATTGTCTATGAACGGAAAACATCACTTGAGAAGGAAAAAAAATGATCTTTTGGCGTCCCTTTAAGTTGTACACTGTTCACTATTAGATTTCTGCTAATTTTTAAACAAAACAACTATTTTACCCTTGGACCCTTTGAAAAATAATAAGGGGAATTGCTGAAAAGTGCCCTCATGCATTGGTCAAGGCGGAAAGCAACCTTTTTAACATGCTTTGCGCTACACTGTCTATTGGACATTGTTCGGTGTTACTAAAAACTAACGGAAATTGGATTTATCACATTTGTTTTTTCTATTTATTTATTTTCATTTCAAGAACAATTATGTCATTTTGAAAAACAAAAAAGAAACTATTGATCCATTACAACAGAATTTTTTTAAGTCCGTTTACAACTCAAAAGGTAGCCAAAAGACCTTCTTCTTTTATTCTCGAAGGGTAGTTGTCCGTTCGTGGGCATTTCTTAATGGTAGTTTTAAGGAATTCCCCCTATTTTTTATAACTATCTTTTCACTTTAAATATATGCATATATTTTTACCTGTTAAATTTAAAGCTTTCAAAACCATAGATGTCAAGGACCCCAATCAGGCATTTAGAAGCAGGATCTTGTCCAATTGAGTTGTTGATTTTATCTACCAACCTGCATAACCAGGCATACACACACTTAGAGCCACTCCAGCATAAGAAGATAATATATGTAACCTCAACAGTTTGCCTTATACCAGTCAAACAATCGAGAATATATGGTCTTGGCTAACCCATCCCTGCTAATCGCTGCACTTTGAGGATCAAGGCTTCGCTTAATAACTTCCTCAGGAGTTATCATCACACGCTTACGTAATGCATCTTCCAAGCCATGAGTATCACACCTGAAGGTAAAATTAAATAATTACAGCAGTATAAAATGAATCTTACTATAATGAGTTTTTTTTTATCGACTAAATCAGGTGTATCTACGCATTTGGTCTCAAGACCTTGCTTATGTAGAAGGAAAGATTGATGTATCAAGCATGAGCTCCCGTATGTAGAAGAGAGGTCTAAATTTTGTTGTGACCCCCACTTTGGGGAAGGCCCTACAGGGCTGAATAGAGAGAGAGATAGAGAGAGAGAGGCAAAATGGCTGGATAGAGAGGTGCCCAACAAAACATGGAAGAAATAAATAAGAAGTCAGGTACCGCTGCTGTGACTTGAACCTAAGTTCAAGTGCTTGACCAGTTAGACAAGTAAGCTTTGGTTACTATAATGAGTAATGTAAGTGTAGAACATAAACCATACATCAGAAGCTCTGCCGCCATTTTAAGATGGAATTTAGCCTTGTCATCCTTCAGAACTGAAGAATCAGCATCCTTTCCCTTGGAAAAGGCAATGTTGCCAAGATGAAGAATTGCAGCAACGACTCTGAAAATTGCTTCCTTCACAATGCAGATACAGAGTGAGATTCTATGTTTTGAAGCATTAGAATGCAATTGACTATACCTGTTCCTTTTGACTTATTCCAACAATATCCATAGCTCTTCGAGTGGCTAGATATTCCTGGGCATCACTATTACCAGCCAGCTCATAGCAACTAGACTGATTAAGATAGTGAAATTCCTTAGGTTTACTTAATTTGTACTTCTCAACTTCCTGTTAACATAAAGAATTTCAGCTAGAAATAGTAATATTAAATGATCAAATAATAAGACCATTTTAGCTAAATTCGACTCTCCAGCTGGAATATACCTCCTGTGGTGCAGCACAGAGAAGGTAAAAGCAGTGGTAGTTTCGTTCCGGATCAGAAACTTGGCAAACCCGAGACCTCTCTAGAAGGTATGTTCTGATAGCTGCTCCTGAGATCCTTCCATGCTTGTCAAACTGAATCTCCACAAATTTTCCAAAACGGCTGTATTCAATAATAATATTAGGAGCAAATCAATCTCCAAGACTACACCCACCAACGATAATATTTCTCAAGGGATTAGTTTCTTACCTAGAATTGTTATTTCTTACAGTTTTAGCATTGCCAAATGCTTCAAGGACTGGATTTGACTGCACTCAGATAAGTTCATACAGAAGCTTCATAAGATTTTGTATATGAATTCAAAGGATGTAAATATTTTTATACAAAAGAATTCAAATATGTTAGAAATCATACTTCGAGAACTTGTTGTTCAACTGTTCGTCCTTCAGTAGCAACCCGACCCCCTAAATAGGCAAGGTAACGCATAAGCATCTTTGTAGTCTCAGTTTTACCAGCTCCACTTTCACCACTGACTAGAATAGAATTGCTCTTTGACTCGTTCACCATTGCCCTAATTCAGTTCAAGCATGTTGCTGACCGTTAGCTTCATCAAAGAAGAAAGAATATCTCGCTTAGGCTTAGCAACTGGAAATTGGGATCACCTGTATGCAACATCAGCAACTGCAAAAACATGAGGGCTTAGTTCTCCAAATGGTGCTCCCTTGTATTGTTGCATCATGTGAGGATCATATATGTGAGGCAGTCTTTGGAATGGATTTATGGCGATAAGAATATTTCCAGTATAAGTCTGCCATCAGATCAAACATCAAGGTTCTATAGTTTCTCAAAATATATATAAAAAAAAAACAAAAACAAAAGTACAGCTCATATTCAGATATGTGTGTGCAATGCATACATATACCTTCTACTGCTAATTAACTTCAATTAGTAATATAATTTTGGATTGATGTAGTTAGTGGGCTGTAACTGAAAAGAGAAACTCAATATATGTAGACAAGAAGAAATATGGTGCAATTATTCAAATAGAAAAACGATGGTTTTGGATTGAAATGAAATGAAGGCTCACATATATTTCATTCAATTCATATCTAGCTTTTAGATTCTGCAGAACTCCAGGCTCATGTAGATATGATAATTTTGTCATGTCATCAACTCCTCCTGGAGGTGCTTCCATATCCTTAGGAAACAGTTTTGACAGCTTTGCCTTGATCTGAAAGTTCAAATAGGACAGAAATGGATGCCATTAAAACACTATTTTAATTTGAACATAATAAACAGCATTTTCATATTGAAATTTTTCACCATTATTATGCTTTGAGTTGCTACATGTCTGTGATAATTGGAGTGATAGTGTGAGATACATGTCTGTGATAATTGGAGTGATAGTGTGAACACCAGAAAATACATTGCACTTAACAACACTAACACTATCAGATGTATATACACAGCTGTGTTGAGATCACAAAATTAAAGCAATTTATTCATAAGCAATCCACCAACCGTTTTGCCATCGCTAGTGTCAACCACAACTTCCTGTCCCTTTATTTTTGATACTACTCCATCAATCCAAACAACATCTGGGTCTTCAGCCCAGACATGGGAGCCTACAATAATGTTTACTGGAGTGCCCTGGAAATGCAGATACCACATCATCAATATATTTCATAAAAAATCAGGAAAAGTGAATTTGGTTGCCAAGTATATCTGAGGATGCAAATGACAAGATAATAATTATCACCATTCTACATACGTGTAAATTAGCTTCCTTTCTTTAATAACGTAGCACTCTATTTGTATAGAACATCTGCTTAGAAGGCCCTAACTAAAGTTTCATATTTAACTATGAGATCATATTAAGGAAGATCATCTCCATCAAAACCGGTTTGTCACCGTCAAGAAGTGAATATCCCTTTCTACTTTGTGTCATGTTACAATCTACAGCAGGAAAGTACATTCCAATTTCTTGAAGACTTCGAAAGATTGTGAGCTTCCCCTACCCACAGACAGAAAAGAAATGTAAAACTCCTCACTGGAAAACGGTGGCATTACTATACCTCTTCCTCTTTCTTTCTTTCTTTCTTTTTCTGTCTACCCCTCACGGTAGTTGGGTGCTTAGGTTAAAACTCATACTTCTAGGTTCCTTAAAATAACCTTTGCAAACTATGGACTAAACAAAAGATCATTGGAACACTAATACAAGATTATTAACTGAATCAAAGAACACCATTTTGAGGATAATTGACACTAAACCCAAAATCCATAGATAAATATAAGATGGTGAAAGCTCTAAACAAAACTGGCACCTGTTGGGCATACCATTTTCAGGGGCATGAGGCAATCAAATATTTATGTTAAAAAGGCAACAAGAGAGAAATCTAAAATCAACCACCAATTGGGCATACCATTTTCCTTGGATTTTCAACCCAAATCTCTTCTACCCATGATTCCTTCACTCACGAACTCCAGTTGACATATCCAAAATCGAAGCCCTTATGAAGCAAAATAGCAGAAACTTGTGAAAAGAAACGGATCCTTTGGGGGCGAAACCAGGATGAGAAATCAAAGAGACAATCGGTAGACAGGAAATCTGAGCAGGTGAATTGAAGTGAGATTTTGCAGGAAAGAGAGAAAATGGAGGAGGGAACAGAAAAGGAAAAGATGGAGAATGGTGAGTTGGTGTGTGGAAGTGAATGAGGATCGATGGGTGTGACATTCTTCACAAGGAGCTGCAACTTCGCTGCTTCCATGGTTTTCGCGCCAATTTGTGGCTCCTCTTTCTCCAAACCCATAAACTCCTAATTTTGTCCGATGCCAATTACAATCAAATTCCCACAATAATTGCTCATATTCAAATTTTGTTCCAATAACTTGCGTCCACCATTAAAAGGTTATTTTCTTTTAGGTGCGATCATTTACAGATTAACTTTGTCATCCTACAAATTACTAGATTATCTTTTAAATGTGGTCACTCATAGTGATTAGCTTTGCAATTATATAAAATCACAACGATTAATTTTCCCATTTGATAAATTATAACATTTTTTTTAAATGATAAATTACAACACTTATGTTTCAAGTGTGATCACTAATCAGAGTTAACTTTGCATTTTTACAAATCACAATGGCTAAATCTATACTTCATAAATCACAATAATTAGAGCATCCGCACTCGTAGCATCTGATACAGCTTCTAATGGTAGCATCTGATAATGGTTATGTCTATTACTGAAAAAGAAGTTGTCCAATTTACACGGCAGCGTCTGATGGAGGGTTAATTCTGTTTTTTTGCAGAAATTTCGAATTTTAAAATTACTTTTTATAATTTTAAATTAAATTCATTCCCCTCCTTAATTCAAACTTAAATTAATATTAAATTATGTATTTTTCCCTCCGTAGTTTAAATGCAAACTTTTTTTTGATACCTTATTTATGTAGAAGTAAGAGACACTGCCACTTGACTTTCTTGATTATTATCAAGATTGATGTATCAAATGACGACCTTTTAAGAGAGAGACCCACAAG
>JAYMSW010003791.1:0-11757 GCA_036897725.1 Erodium texanum
TTTTCTTTATTTTCCCCGTTAGTCCAAACCGTTAAATTTTGGATGGAAAAAAATAGGTAAGTGTAGTTATCTGAATTTCGTTAATAGATAAGTGTAGTTAAATGAAATTTTCATTGTTACTGAAGGGTATTTATGTTTTGGATGACAAACTAACAATGTGGACTAATAGTGAAAAAAAAAAATTAAGTGTACATGCAAAAAAAATAGTAAGTGTAGTTAAATGAAAATCGTTGATAAATAAGTGTAATTAAGTGTAATTTTCCCAAAAGTTATCATGAGCACATATGACATATTATATTCAAATTATGTCATCAATTTTATGAAACAAACTATTAAAACATGGTTTCATCAGAAACAAAAGAAAAGAAACTATTTAAAACATCAATATTTTTTTATAGTGAGAACCTTTATACAAGCATCAAAATACAATTAAGACTGAATAAGCAAAATAATTAAGAGATGTGAAACTCTTACAATAATAAAATACAACACATTTGGAGAAATTAAAGACATAATTTCACTAAATACAAGACACTCGTTCTAAAACCGAGAAAAATATTACACACTTAACAATAATCAAACAACAAAACATATATGTTGACAAAAAAAAAAATCAAATTAAGCCACAAATTGGAATGTCAAGTTAGTTGGGGGGCTGAACTACAGTTACAAATGCATCCTAACTGGAAAAACTAAATTTGGACAGAGTAGTTGCAAAAATGTACGGTCGAAAATAGGGTCAGTGGCAGTCTCGTAAATACGTTGTAATACCGTTACTGTGCACTCTTCTCTCTAAATTCAACCCCCAAGTAAAACAACTCTCTTCAGTTACTGCGCCTCCTCCACAAAAACAACTGCTCACTTCACTTTCCCGCAGATTCCCTCTCTTTCTCGCCCAATTTTCCCGAGAAAACCATCCTCCCATACTTTTCCCGCACAACGCAGTTCACGCACCTCCCAAATTTCACGATTTCGGCTCCAATCCAGCGTCAGAAGCTTTCAGTCGCGGGTTTTATTCAGGTAAGCCTCGCTCTTCTCCGTTTCGGTTCTCGAATCTGTACATGTTTTTATTGAATTGCATTGGATTGGGTTGATTGGTCAGTTGTTCGGATTGGGTACGCTATGGAATCGGACATGTGGTGAGGTTTTGATTTGGGTTTCGGTTTTGGAATAATAAATTGGCATAAGATGATGCCTTCTAGGAGGAAGAAGTGGACCGAGTCTGAGGAAAAAACCCTAATCGATAAGTATGGGGACATGGTCTCTGATGGGACTCTCGCGAAGATGAAGACCCGTGAGAAGAAATTCAAGCCAATTGCTTTTCATGTGAATTCTGTGCACCATGTTCGGGATCCAATCACCTATCCCTGGCAATGGACTTGGAAAGATGTGTCCACTAAGGTTCAGAACATGAGGCACCAGTACTTGCTTGTTAAGCAGAAGATCAAGAAGCCTCCTGAGTTGGGGGATGGTTCAGCTGGAGGGGATGAGTTTGATTGGATGGAGGGGATCACTCATTGGTCCAATTTCTTGAGGTATAAGGAGGTTTTTGGGGATGTGGCGATTGTGTATAACAGTGGTACAGATCAGATGGTGGTAGCGAATGAGGATCGGGAACATGGAGGAGGAGGGTTTGTAGAGGGTACTAGAGGGATGGAGATGGACTTTGGGCAAATGGGTCATTCGGGGGAGGGAGATTTTGTGACCGGGATTGAGGGGGATGAGAATGGGGTATTGGCTTTAGGGTTTGACTATGATGGGGAAGAAGGGGAGGAGAATTATAATGGTAATAGTAATGGTAGGATGAAGGAAGATGCTGATGATGGTTTTGTGTATGAAGAAGTGGAGCCAATTGGGTCTAATGTGAGGAAGAAGAGGAAGGTACTAAAGGGTTTGGAGAAGAAAGCTTGGGGTTTTCTTGCTAACCAGTTGGGCCAGTTGAGGGAAATGGAAACTCGGTTCGAGCAACGTGAGGTGGAGAGAGAACAAGAGAGGCAGAGGAGAGAGAATCATCGAATGGAGCTTGAGCAAGAACGGGAGAGGAAGATTGAAGAGAGAGAAAAGGAGAGGGAAGAGAGGGAGAAGGCTAGGGAGAAGCAGAGGAGGCAGAGCTTTCAGGAACGGGAGGCTATGGAGAAGGAGATTGAAGAGAGGGAAAGGCACAGAAGAGAAGAGGACTTGATTCAGGAGAGAGAATGGGAGGAGAGGATGAACAGGCGGAGATCAGAATGGAAGAAGAGGATCGATGAGATGTTGAGTCAGCACCGGGCTGAAATGGGTCAGATGCAAAACCGGATTCTTCATGAGCAACAGAATCTTACAAGCCATTTGCTTGGGATTGTGTCTCAGTGGACGGGTCACCCAGCTGGGATATCTGATCATACAAGTGCTACTAACCATTATCTTTCACAAATGATGCAGAATTTGCATCATGTGACTGGTATGGTTCATGGTGACTCTAGAGTTGAAGGAGACAATCAAGATGACCAATTCATTGTTGATGGATAATATGTTGGCTTGCTGAAGTACAATGGAACGTGAACATTGGCAATAATGGCAGGACGTGTAAAGGTCATAGAGTTATTTATTGCATTTCACAATGCACTCTTCTTAGATATGGGCTGTATATTTATCTGTTTAGTTTGGATTCTGCTCAATAAGGATGATTTATTTTGTCTGCTTGAATTTTGGATGTAGCTATATCTATGATGAAATCAAAATCAAGTCCCCTTTTCCATTTTTGTACTGTGGCAATAGAGAGATCTATAATAGTGGAATGGTTCATCATTTGATATGTTCGGAACTTGCATCATTTGATTGCTTCATGACCTGAACTATATGCTCTTGGAAAATTACAAAAATACTTAAAGTTAGTTGCATTCAGAAAATTATGCATAACTCTTCTGTCAAAAAATGACGAAAATGCAGTCAACCTAAGCTCACAAAAAACTTCGTAACCATTAAAAACATTTTCATTAGATGTAAAAAATAGTTAGATAGATGTTAAAAGACTGCTTAAAAGATGAAGTTATTAAACAATATTTTTTGAGATTAGGGTCAGGCATTTTCATCATTTTTTTTTTTTGCAATAGCTATATGCAATTAACCTGAACATTTTTAATCTGATTGAGCAAGAACACAAAAATGAGGAACAATATTGTTTGGCAACGTGACTAATTTCATCATAAAAATCACAACAGTACATCACTGGAGGGGAGCAACTGCATGTGATATTGTAGATGATTACTGAGTTCACAATAATTGAAAAGTGAAATAAAATGAAATTGCTTGCATAACAGTCATTTTTCAGGAGCAGCATTGGAATGTAGTTCCAAGTGCTTTTGTTCCACAAGTACCTTCTCTACAGCGTCCAGAAAGTTTGATAAACTCTGCCGGATGCTTATATGCAATGAATTCACCACTTCCTAGAAATTCACAATATCGAAGAAAAGTTCAGAAAAAAAGAAGAAATTTGCAAGTAACATAACATGCAGAAGCTGAAATTCAATGCTTAAGATGAAAAATGTCTTTGGCAACACTTGTCCAATTAATGAAGGATTATGAAAAAGGAAAACTGACCTTAACCTTGCAGAGAAAGCCTAGAGAAATTCCATTTGAAGGATCTGAGCTCTTCAGAGATATCAGCTTCAGTGGAGAATATAATACTGGCCAACCTTGAGGCAATTTGATGATTACATCAATTCCCCCGACCATATGAGCTATTATGGTCTCATCTTTATCCAAGTACTCAAACAAGTGCCTGCATTGGGAATTGTTAATCTAGAGAGCTTATGTAAGAAAGACGATAAATCATGTGATGTCTGAGAATTGCTTGTAGAAAATGTTGCATAACATTGGAACTGCAGATTTTAACATATAAATATGAACAAATCACCTTGATTTATGTGCACTTTGCACTACAAATCGTGTTAGAGTACGCAGAATAATTCTTTCTCGCACTTTCCTCACAAACCACTCAAATGGAGATATTGTTAGCACTGCCAGTTGTGGGAATAACTGCCTGTAATATTACAAAAGATGGAGTTGTGAACTGAAAACTAGAAATGAATTGATAATTACAGATTCCATTAATTGAATCATATCAACAAATTATGAGCTAGATTGTCTCCCCAGGTACCAAATTATGTTGAAAAGAAAAGAAAAAAAGAAAGTAAGGTGCCAACAAGTTCAGCAGAATCTCCATAGTTGAATCACATTTCAGCTCCATGAATCTCACCATCTCAAATTCCCAAGTACCCATGTTGCCTAAAGATTGACAGTCCCATATACTTCTGTAAGCCACTGGCCTAATTTTGTCACACTGTCATTTGATACTACAGTTTGACAAGCAGTGGCTTAATTGGAAATATAAATGCAACAGAAGTTTATAGAAAGAAGTGAACAGGCAACTGACTTAGGTTGCATTTGGATTACTTTTGTATGGTAATGGGAATCACCCTTCATATTTGAGTAACTTAGAGTCATTCATGCTCATACTCATTTTCATTATCACTCCCTCACATTGCCCCAATTTGATTGGCGCAGTGTATAATGAGAATGAAATGGGTTGATATGAGGGAATGAGAATCCTCATTGAGATTTCACAAAACTGCATAGTTTTCAATTCACATAAAAGAGGGGTGATTCCTATTCGCACATTAAAGCAACCCCAATGAAGCCTCAATGTACTTAATTCTGAGTTATGAAAAGGAGGACGAGAAAATAGACACTAGGCAACCTAAAGATTAAACATGTGGAGGAGAGTGGAAAAATGAAACAAACCTGAAAGATTTTGCAGCATCAGCAATATCGCCTATGTACACGTTATTTGGGAAAATCTGGACAGTATTAGGAAAGGAACACGCTATTATGATTGGAAGCGTAGGATTAATTTTACAAATGAACAAGTGGTCAAGTCCAAGAAAAGATGTTAACAGTATAACAACTGAACCAAATTTTCAGATGAATAGATAATGCACCAATATTTGAAAAACTTGCATGCTACAAACTAAATTATCTATCTATGCTCATTCATTTCACTACCCATGAACTCGTTACACAGAATCTGAACACCAAAATATGACCCATGAGGCTTAATAAATCATGAAATCTCATTTGCTCAGTTTGGCAGAACTCAGTATCTGATTGAATGGTGCATAATGCATATTAACCATATAGAAGACTTGGTTAAGTAAAATTCAAAATTCCATTTTAGAACCTTTGATCCTAATAAATTTTAGGTGATTGACAATACTGATGCCTTTGTTCATACTTTTAGCACAACAATATATAATATTCTATTATTCTATTGAAGTAGCGTAACAGCTATTTTTTTTTTGAATGAGACAGCCTCATAGGAATCTAAGACATTGCCAACAATGATGGATTCAGTAGCATTTGGTTATTTTTCTCTTTGCCACACCAGAAGAAAATCTCAACCAAACCAGGCATAAGCTATGATACTAGCCTATGTTGCTATATTGGAAACTCGAATTACTGGGTCGTTATGTATATGCTTTACACGTTATTTAGACTCGGGTAATAAAAAATGACTTCACAGAAATGGGATTATTAGTACTATTTGATATTCAAATTTAAAAATCACAAAAATTTAGAATTTGTTTACTGTAATTTCAACTCTTAGAGCAATATGCAATTCTAGCCCTGGAGTGACCTGTTTTGACAAAATACAGAGAGATGGTTGCATAAATGTCCTGTAGTACATTGTGTTTTTCTCATTTCGGAGATACCACTTGAATAACAAAGAAACTCCATCAGTAAAAACACCGCCATACACTGGCGTATAACTCTAGTTCTATCAGCTAAAACAAAACAAAAAATGACATTAAAGCATGAAGTTAAGAGATTCTTGTATTTTCAGGATGTAAAAGGAACTCATACCTCCACATTCTTTAGCTTTATCGTGCCATCAAATACTTCAATGAGCAGTTCATGGTTCAGTTCAGATGGCTCCAGAGCCTCGTCAATATTTTGTTGGGAAAACAAGAAATCTAACTTTGGAATGTATGTCCTTATTGACAATCTAATGCAGTTCCCATCAACTTCAATGACTTTTAGACCACTCAATGCTTCTTCAATCTGTTCTTCAGCATCAAATCTAGCAATAGCAGACCATAAATATAAAAGCAGTTCTTGAAAACATTACTATGAAAAATAACTAAAACCCATAGTGACTGAACTGAACTACCTTTTACATATACACTCAAGATCCTCCAAACATTTTAAAATGGATTTGTTCTTCTCTATCTGACTATCAAATTTCAAAATCTGCACCAAAACAAGATAGCCTCCCAAATTGGCATGAAGAATGATGAGATTAATGACTTCAATACAGAAACTACTTAAGTACTACAGTTGGGGCTCAAATTAGCATACACAATTATAAATATAAATGGATTAGATTTCCTTCGTGTCTCCTTGATGAATACACAACTGAATATCATACAAAGATTGTAAGGTTCTGCTGAGCATGGCTCAATATAATATCAAGAAAACTAGCCCTGAAGATATGTTGTTTATAGTAGTTTATAGAGCATCCAATAAACATCATGGTGAGCAAATGTATAGACTAAACAAAACCTCAAATTGGTTGTCTCCATTCACATTTGTCAAATTCAACTGTTCTTCTCCATTTGCATCTCTGAGGCCCTAGCAGATGGTACACAAAAAACTAACTTCAATAGACCTCATATGATCAAGATAAGAATCACACCGAGAAACAAATCATAGGTAAACAAACACATATATCACCTCAAAATTTAGGAAAAATAAGATTCTAAAATAATAATGAACACAACATTAGGCTGCTGAGTGCAAAAAAGATTGAAACAAGGGGGACGTTTTGCTACAATCAGTTTTGAATGCCACATTATACACCAAAGAAAGATAATTTCCCATAGAAAATTTAGTATGTGTTGAAGTTACCCCAAATTGGAAGAATGTGGATTAAATGAACTCATGATATAATAAGCTTTTAGGTGTAGCACCCAACTATTATATCATGAGTTCATTTAATAGGTTGGAGTAAGTTTAATGGTTCTAGCAAGACCTTAAGCATATACACAAGGATGCATCTATGTATCAGACTATTGTTAACGGTGACAAGAAAGGGAAAAGGAGCATCAAATAGTTGTGTGGTTTCTTAAGGAATTCTGTGCGATGGAAATTTCTAGTGATCCACATTGTAACGGGTAGCTTCCAGTGAGCAATCAAGCTTTTTAATCATGTTCAATCTAATAAACAGAACTTTAGACTCATCAAGGTTAAGTAAAAAAAACTATCCCAGTTTCAAAAAAAAACTATCCCAGTTTCAAATAATTCTGGATTTGTTTGATATATGGATCTATCTTGTTCAAGAGGAGCATTCAAGTTTCAGACTTCAGAGTCCTAAGGAAATGAACTTCAAGGGACTCGATGCAACATTTTACTCAACAATGTATTTTGATTCAACTTATACTTTCTCACCGTGAGTGATAAATTATGAAGACATAGTTTCAGTTAAGTCCCAGCCTCCCAGGTTATCATAGCTTTATCGGAGCCAAAAGATATGATAGGTCTTAGAAATTGCAGAAAACTAACCTGAGAAGCAAAAAAGTCCAATGAACTTTCCAACCCTTCTAGTTGACACTCCAAGAGGGTAGAATCTGCATACATATAAATGCTTATCCGACTGATATACATAAATACAAAGGGGAACGTCAGCCAGAAAGGCCATACTAAAATTACAAACTTCCACCTTCAATTACGGTTTTCATAAGAACCTCAACTTCACTGGATATCTTATCATTTTCTTTCACCACTAAGTTGAGATCCTTTTCCAAGTGCTCTGCATATGCATCTGTACACACAAACGAACCGAACTAAGAGAACAAAAACAAGAGAGAAGCTAAGCTAACAAACAAAATCAGTGTAGTAGCAAGGAAAAAGGGTAAAGTCCTCTCAACTAAGTCAATATATAGGTACCACAGTTGGTTGAACCAAAGCTCATCTCATAAGCGGAAATCATATACAAAAATATAAAAACCCGGAAATAAGCACCCATCAAAAGCATTTTGAACCCATCACAAAATTAAATATGATTTTTTTTTTGTGGCTGATAGTTTTCAATTGAAACTTGGAACTGTAAACATTTGAAGTACAAATAAACCTAACTGAAAAGTAAACTTCACTCATTTCCTATGGTGAAATGCTTGTACAAATAAGGCTTACCCAAATCCTCAATTTCAAAAGACCCAACATCAGAGTACTCTGATACTAGCTGCGCCAATTTGTTCTGTACAATTGCAATTATTTTACAAAAAACAATGTCATATTGAAAAATTAAATAAAAAGACTAAATTAGATAAATCTAGGAAACCTCGTGATGGAGAATGCAATCCTTGACAAAATCCTCTGACTCGTGTTCTCCGTAAATGTCGTCTCTGCAATTCCTTTGAATCTCCTCCGGCTCTCGTATTCGACTTCACATACATGTCCAGATAGATTGAAATCGTAGATATGTAAAACATATAGTGTGAATGTGTGTAGAAAGAGAGATAAACCTGCGAATAGTGTCCAGATCGAGCGGCTCCTCTGCTGACGACATGGTTTCCATTTCCTTCACTCTCTCTCAACTCAAACTTTCCTTTCTGCTCTCTGCTCTCTCCCTCGTTTCGGATATTCCCGCCCTATCGAACACGAAGAACAGTGGAAGATTGACTATGTTGGGCCTGTTAGGTGAAGCCCAAACCTGATAATCTGAACCGGCCCAGCTCTTTGGGACTATATAAATATAATTTGACCCGATCTATTCATTGGACTTGAAACCAACCAACCCGACACGAAAGCTATGTATACTATTCCACCAGATAGCGCTAAATTACAGGTGTGACACGTAATCGACGATTCTGATGTCAGCTCAGCTCCATCCATGTCGCTACTTGTACTCTACTCCATTTTCAAAGCTTCTTTTTGGAGCAGAGCCTTCTATTCTATGCTCATTGACCAAAAATGTCTGGGAATTGGAGAGCTTCTCTGGGATGGTTCTCTCTAGGGCTTATGGTGGTTTACTTGTCGATTGCGCGTTCTCGTGCCCAGTTCTTCAAGCCGTTCAATGTGAGCTACGACCACAGGGCTCTCATCATCGACGGCCAGCGCCGCATGCTCATCGCCGCCGGGATTCACTACCCTCGTGCTTCTCCCGAGGTATCGCTTTCGCACTTATCTCGTTTTTTCCTGTTTTGAATCGTAGGTCTTTGACTTTTGGTCTGTTTGGTTCCCGGGAAAATTCAGAGAAGTAAAAGGTGTGTGCGTGTGTGTGACAGAGTTAAATTTGAGTGGCAATAGAACATTTTGACTGTTGGTGAATTCTAGGGAGAAGGAGACAGTTCCGTGCTAAAAATAATTGTATTCAGCTCATTTTGGCTAATGGATTGGTTGATTTTGATTGTCTTTTTGGTCCCAGAGATGATTCATATGAAGTGAAGTCAAATTTGTAGTTTTTGAGGGTTGGTTGGATGATTGTCTACAAGGAAAAATATAATAAAATTGGAGCAAATGTTGTTATTTTGATGAATAAATCATTTCTATTTTTGGGCCTAGAATTTTAGACTATCATTTGAAGTTTTCCTATTTCAGCAAGCATGAATTTACAAAATAGTGCAGTGATATTATTTCCAATTTTATAGTTGTAAAGTAATTACATCTAGAAGATTACATATTCAACCATCCTTTATTATATCATTGAACTTAATTGCATTTCCAGTTTTTGTCCTATAGCCAGCATTTCCACCATATTTTCTTTTGTTCGGCTTGTTGTTTTACCTTAGAACTTGTTACTATTTTCTATTAGAAATTTGGAATGTATTAAAAGTACTGTTCAGGGTTAGCTTTTCCCGTACCAAGATTGTCCTGCAACTCATTTTATTGGCTGTTTCATGTCTTCAATACGAGGTCAGATGTGGCCTGGTCTGATTGCTAAGAGCAAGGAAGGTGGGGCAGATGTGATCCAAACTTATGTTTTTTGGAGTGGGCATGAGCCGGTCAGAGGACAGGTGAGCAAAAAGTGTGGTTGTCTTGTATGGATATATATCTTTCCAGTAATATATTAAGATTTTTTTCCTCAACTGTTTGTTCAGTTCAATTTTGAAGGGAGATATGACATTATCAAGTTTGTGAAGCTTGTGGGCTCCAGTGGACTCTATCTCCATCTTCGAATAGGTCCTTATGTTTGTGCCGAGTGGAATTTTGGGTTTGACCTTCTTTCTCATTTTGCTTCTATGACTTTCCTAGGATGTTATTTATTTCTCTAGGATTGGAAAAATAAAATTATTTTTTCTTACCAGTATCTGTGTGAAAAGAATTTGTTCAGTTGAACTGAATATAGTTTTATAATAATATTGTACAAACTGAACTTCTACTTCAAAGGAAAATTGAAGTAAAGATGACCACTATTGGAGGACTATGGTGAAACGAACTATTGAGTGATGACATGTGCTGTACACCAATCCTAATTATTTTTTTTTTGTCAATCCAATCCTAAAATTTTAAGGCTGCATTTGGTTTTGAAATTCAGGATTTCGATTTCTATCTGTGAATCCTTTGAATGGGCTTTCAACTAAATATGAGAGTCTAGATTCAAATGTTTTTATGTTATAAACTTGATCATTGTGCATTCCCTTTTCAGTACACATTATGGCTTCTGCCTTTATTTGTTCACCCCTTAACCTCAGCAGTTGAACTTCTCTTACTTGTACATAGTAGTCTTTTTCCACATCAGTTTTTTTGTTAATAACCTTCTTAGTTTGTAAATTGTAACCCGAATGATGCAGTCTATACCACATGTATTTTTACTCAGTTTGTACTATAAGGAATTGGGTACGATGAATCATTAAACACCCTAGCACACATTAAACCTATTACTAAAACCCATTTAATGGAATGTACACTTGACATGTGTGCATGTGCACAGTCACATGTATGGAGTAAATATATCTTAGAAGTTTATAATTTATTGAGCTTTCATAACAATCGTACAAAGTTGCAATGTAAAGTTTCCTGTAGATCTGAGGTAGACTGATATTCTTTCAGGGGATTCCCAGTGTGGTTGCGTGATGTCCCTGGAATAGAATTTCGAACTGATAATGCACCTTTCAAGGTAACCAAGAACCTATTTACATCTATAGTTGTACTCTGATAAAAAAAAAACATCTATAGTTTACATCCCCATTTTTGTTATTCTGGAGAAGATTTAATTTTGTCTCTCGTTTTCTTTGATGAAAATATGTTTCTTCAATTACTTTTTAGGAATGTGAGTTTTGTAACTGTTTCAGATCACATCCACTGCAAGAATTTTGCTTAGGCTTCATGTAGGGTTTATGTGATGTTTCAAGTTAATGAGTGAACTTATCAAAACTTAGGCAGCTGCAACTTCTTGATGTTGAATTGCATTTCTAGATATCTTTACTCTTTAGGGCACTTACAGTGCTGTCGAAACCTTCAGTCGAAAACTCTTTTTTTTCAACTTTCGACTAATCAGTCGAAAGTTGCATTAGTCGAAAGTTCGTGCGCGACTCGACTGGTAGAGAGTTCTCTCGACTAGTTGAAAGGTCGCACTATCGACTAACTTTCGACTGATCAGTCGAAAGTCGTGGTGGAGCCAATCATAGACTGCCACGTGTCCAAAAAATTTAAAAACAAACAACTAACGGCTAGTTTGATAAATAATCATTTTTTAACCACAAAAATGTCTATAAAAGG
>JAYMSW010003792.1:0-11755 GCA_036897725.1 Erodium texanum
CGGCCTGTGTTTATATATATATATATATATATATATATATATATATATATAAACAGCATCAAGAGATAATTAATGCTTACAAGTTTAGTTGTATATATCATTTCATCAACTTGTATGTTTAGTTTACATATACATATGGTCCGAAATTATAAGTTGGGATGCACAGTAAATTGGTAGTTGAAATTAATTACCTGTGAATCGGCAACTGGTTGCGGAGCTCCTACAAGCTGTCTTTCTGCGTATGAATATCTCTCGTATCGTTCTAGGATCTGCTCCATACTGTCTCCAAACAATAAAGCTTTAGATGCAAACCCAATATATATATATATACACATACACTTCCCTATAAATTCCTAGTGTTTCTTGCTTTTAATATATAAAACAAATCTAAAGATTGGAGGAATTGAATTGTGAATATAATAATTCACCGTCGTTTTATGAATATACTCTAACAAGCTATATTTTTTTAATGAATTTTCAACTAATTTTTATTTGTTAATTATCATTTTTTATTGTACATGTGTTGTTTTGACATTTCACAACAAAATTAACACAGTTATAAGGATGAACTTAAAAAAAAATTCATCGTAGTCATATGAACTGGTCGATAGTTTAAAGTTGTTATGTGAAAATGGGTCATAGTTTACGATAGTTTTATGAATTTTTCCTTAAAGAAAATATATCTAAAAAGGATAAAACCTAGGGTTTTGTAGTATTTGAAGAATACATAGATATACAATGTATATATAGTTGAAACTAATTAGGATTGGGAGAGGCAACATTATAGCCATTATTAATCACTTGATACTGAAAACAGAAGTCTTATTCATGATGCACCAACATTTCCTTTCGTAAGTAGAAATATGGAAATTATCAAAAACTAGGGATTGGTCAATTATGCATCTTAATTATGGGAACTGGTTAAACATTTATTTGTATATAACCAAATGTGGATTCAAGGATCTTGTTAACTCAAGAAACTTAATATGATAGAGGGTTTGATTTGGTATATCAAAAATAACTTTTAAAATGATCTACTTATAATCCCAAGAAACTTAACTCATAAATCATTTTTTTCCAGATAACTTATACATAACCTACCTATAATTCCACCTTGGTTGAACGAGTTGGAATCCATAATCTCCAAACTAAATATATGTGATGTGATCACTTATTAGATGTTTGTGTAAATGTATGATAATGATCCGATTTTTTGGACAAAGTTACAATTTAATCTATCATTAATCCCTCTTCATCCCTCCCAGTAAATTAGATTCGAATTCATAATCTCATCCAAGAGAATGTGAACCTTGAACCACCGGAATGTCCCTTAATTAAGAGACATAATCAGTTTTTTGTCAAGCTAATTTTTCCCAATTTAAAAGTTGGAAAATAAGAAGTTAGTATTTTTCAACTTTTAGGCAACTTATGAGTAAATTTAACACACTTTCAAATATTTTTTTAATTTGCAAGATAGTTTCCTCAACTCACATTTTCATCTAAACATTTTCTTAAGCTTCAGTTGAATTCTTTTGGCAGAGATATTGTGTGAAATGCAACTTAATTATGCAAGTTCGTGCTATTTGAAAATAAAGAATAATTAACATTTTAGAGTTAAAAAGTAAGAGCAATTGGTGATCTAAGAGTTAAGTGTGGCATTAAAATCATAGTATTAGACTTGAATATATATCAAGTATGAAGATTAGGATCTTTGACAATGTCGTGTGTTTCTTACCAAAGTTTTATCTCTCATATGTTTGTATAAAAACTTGTCATTGAATTATTATTTTTTTTCTTGTAGGTATTCTCTTTGGTTAAAATTCATTACCCAGCAATCTATTCATTTACTTATAATAAAAAAATTACTTGCAACCACTTATTGCAACATCTCAATCCCTTATTAATCCATACTTAGCAACTTAATTATTCTGCTCACACACTTGTGTTTCAACTTTTAAGTGGGTTGAATTTATATGTAGCTTGAGTCTTACTCTAACTTTGTATTTGAGATTGTTAGCTAGATGTTTTAGTTATCTTCACACTGGTATATGTTTTTAGTTATTTTCATATCTTTTTGTTATTCTATAGGGTTTGGCATATATTATTCATGCATTTTCTAATATATTCTAATAAAAAGTGTCATATTTAATTAAAAATAATGATGTAGTAAACCACTTATTCAAACACGACATCATTGCTTAATATCCAATTTTGACAAGCATATATAATGGTTATTTTCGACTTGAGATAGTAATAATCTTTCTCTTTTTTTTTAATAAAAATAAGTAGGGGGTTTATTCCATATTACTTTTTTCTTCTTTCTAGTTAGTATTGGTTGCCTATTTTAAAATTTATAAATTATAGAATAATTCATGTTCGAATATTTTGAAATAACTGTTAAATTTATTAAACTTATTTGTATTGAAATGTATTCGTTTTTTTTTACCATTCTTATGAAGTTTTTATTTTCAAAGTATAATCACTTTACTTGAACACATACTATGAAATACACTCATATAAAATTCCAATAAAAACACATGGTCAAATTATGATATATATTTTTTTATGTCTAATTTCAATAGAATCATGACTAGCTAATGAAAAATATCACCGTTCTCAATCACATTGGATACTATGAAATAACTGTAGTTAAACTTTCATTGAAGAACTCTTAGCTTTAGCTTCACATTATTAAGATTATATCATTAATAATTTCGTACTATTTTTTTCATGTTTCTTTTGCCACTTTTGCAAAGATAGATTATATGATCGAGGTCATGTGTAATGTTTCTTATCTTTATATCTGGTAGGAAAATGAGGCCTTTATAATAAATAAATAAAAATATGAAATTAATCTATCTAGTCTTTGTAGATTCAAGGACATTTGTTTTGCTAAGCAGACATGTTTTCTTTTATTTAACAAACAAAACAGTTATAATTACATGCTAATGCCTGTTTAGTTACATGGTTAATTTAGTGTTAGATTTGATTTAACAATCGAACTTATTAGATGACAATGTATTTGACAGGAAAAAAAGGTGTTTTCTTTCTAAAAGAAAAAAAAAGGTGTTTCTCTCCAAAGTTTTCTTATATGAGAAATATTGATATGCCAATGAATACCATCTAAAATTTTATATATATATTTTTTTATTTTCAGGTTTGTAGGTGAAGACATAAAAATTGTACTAAGGTGAATGTATTGCTATTCAAATAATGTCATATATAAACACAATAAATAGATGCATGTAATTATATTCTACTTACAAGTAGAGTATTTTTATGAAATATATTAATTTTTTAAAATGTAAGATAAAGAAAATTGTCATTAGTTACCTAAAAGTACTAACGAAAGAGTGAAATGGTGTATGAAAAATGCCTCTTGGAGATCTAATATCTAATATATTCAAGGTAATTACAAAATCAAGACACCAAAGAAAGAAGAAAAGCAAGACATGCATTTACATAATAATGAAATTAATTAAGATCTTTAACACACACCTTTGCATGCATTGTTTCAAAATTTTAATGAATAAACACAGAAAAGAAAAACATGATCCCTTGTTTCCTATTAATTTCCTCTACCATATATATATATACATGTACTTCCACAAAAGTGCCACAAAAAGAACAGTAGCTAGTTTTCCTATTTGTTAAACTGGCTGTTCTTTTATATTTTATTTATGCAACACAAACAAATAAATTTGTTGCCTATTGTAATGAAAATAAGGTATATATATATATATATGTACTTGAAAAGCTTTAAAACAAGTTCCTTATATTAGGCAAATGCTAACATTCTTTCATCCAATTCCTTACTTGTAGCGAAAGAAAAGAAAAGCATAAACCCTTTTTTCAGACTCCATACATATTTATTTGTATAACATATATAGGTATATATAAGTTTCAACACATGTGCAATGTTTTATGATGAAAATCTTTCAACAAAACTTTTATAGGCTTATCAATCATTATATATACACATGTATAGATATATAGATGTAGGCCAAGAACCAGGAGGCAGTATATATACTAGGTTTATAACCCATAGGTAAGAGTAGAGCTCCAACACCAAGCCCCAAATAGTGACACATGGCTCTAGGATATCTTAGCCCCATACATATATATCTAGCTCACTGATTTCCACAAATAAATATATACAAAATCAAAACTATAATTCAAATATAAATCGATGTAAACATGTATAAAAGCAAGTATCATATTATAAGCTTGTAATTATTTTCCAACATAAAAACTTACACACACAAAAAAGTACAGTACTGGGTAGCTATATCACAACACAAAATGATACAAAAGAGTAGCTGGTTCATTTATACTATATTAATTAAACTACTTGATTCCTCTTAATTGTCTCACTACCACTTTCACAGACTGTAAATGTAATTTGAGAGCTAATTTCTTCTCCAAAAAAAAAAGGAAATTAAAAAGAAAAGAAAGCACAAAACTCAACAATCATCAAAAGTTTATTGCAACTCACTTGGAAAAAAAGAAAAATGTAAAATAAAATAAAATGTATATGCAAGATCAAGCCTGTTCTAGTTGTAAGGTCTTGTAGACATAGATATTATATGATATAGAGAGGAGGGTGAGTGCAATATATAAATAAGAAATAATAAAGAAAGAGATTGACCTGGAATCGCTGGCATACTCGAAGAGCTTGCCTTTGGTGGAGAAGACGATTAAAGCCACGTCAGCATCGCAAAGCACAGAGATCTCATGAGCTTTCTTCAGCAGACCGGTCCTCCTCTTCGAGAAGGTCACTTGCCTGCTTATCTTGTTCTCGATCCGCTTCAGCTGAACCCTACCTCTTCCCATCTTTTTTCTTCTTCCTCTTCTTGATTTTTTATTTTGATTTTCAACAACAAAACCCCCAAAATTCACACCATCATCAACACAACACCTCTCTCTTTCTCTCTATATATATATATATCAAGAAACCAGAAAAGATGAAGATAGATGAGGGAGTGTATATATATATATATATATAGATATATGTAAATGAATGAGTGTTGGTGTTTGTGGGAAGGTTTCTATATTTGTGTCAAGGGAGTGATATTGTTATTGTATGGAGCAAGGGTCTTGTGTATATAAGGGAAATGAATAGTACTATTATTTTAGAAGAGAAAAAAAAAAGAGTATATATATTTGAGGAGGAAATGATGAAAGAAGAGATGGGTGGTATTGGGGAAACCAGGGTGGTTTGGGAGAATATGGCTGTCGAAATGTGATTGGAGGAGAGGCTTACTGTCTCGCTTTGGGCCACAGGTTATGGGAACATTCCGTACATGACCATCTCTTATTTCTTCTACACATTCATAATATCTAATGCTCTTTTCTGTATCACAGGAGACCCCACTTTAATTCCGATCGACATCACTTGTTCAAAATAAATCTTATTCATTTAGATTTTAACTTAATTGGGGGAGACTACGTGTATCAATTATTTCTTGGTGATAATTATAATTATTGTTATTGATCATTAGGAGAAATGATAATTAGTTATCTTTAATTATCATTATTTTGAATTTTAAAACAAGACCATATATATATTGTCTTTGTCCTAATCTATCAATTACATCTCACAGTCAAACATGACAACAAAAAAATATTCAAATGTTCATCACATGTATCTTAAGTGAGTTGTGAGTTGATGTTACTTAGTTAGTTGTCTCTCTCTTCTTTGTAAAAGAGGGATAATTTTTTAAAAAAATGTATGAAGATTTGAGTTTTAGATACATTGGACAACTTTATTTGTATCCCTTGATCTAATAAGAATTGGTCAGAGATTTAACTGAAATTGAACAGGAATTAAGTCTTAAAAATACCATTGTTAAAACTTGAAATTCGGTCTACTCAAATTCGAGCGTTTAGTGAGTGAGAAAAGCAAATGATGATGTTAAAGGAGGAAAACTACATGTAGGAAAATGTGAGTTTACCATCTTCTTAACCCTCCAATTTTTTATTGGCTATAAAAAAGTAAATCTTAAATTAACTCTAACCTAAACTAACAATCAAAGATTTACTCCTAAGCTTATCCCCACACTCATGCTTTGAATGAGTATCTCTGATGTCAATAGGGTTCAAATAATTTTAAAATGCATATCCATTGTGGACTAGTGAACCAGTTGAGATTTAAACAGTAAAAGTAACTATTTGCAAGGTACTTAACCAATCAAACAAAAATGGAAGAAGCTTTTGTTGTTTATTGGACAATGATACTGCCCTCAGCCAGCTCATGTTTCTCTCTATCTGCAATTATTGTTTTCTTTTCTCTCCAAAAGAATATGGGTTTTGATTTCTACTTTTGTGTATAACAAAATAAAAATGTTATATATGTGTATGTGCATATATACAAAATTGCTTTTAATGTTTGAAGAGTCAATATGTGCATTTGATTTTTGTCCATTTGGGGTCAGCTATTATTGGTCCATATTGTGAAGCTTTGTATGATCACAAAGTCCTAGATATCGTTGACATGTGAAGAAATAATATTGACCATAAAAATGTATGTTCTAAACAAAACAAAACACTTAATTTTATATGTAAAAAGCATCTTATTAATGTATTGAAAAAATGGATTTTACAATATACATCTGGTTTGGAATATTAAAGTCATATACTTGTTTGACATGGAAGAACAATCATTAACTTAGTGGGGTATTATTTTTGTAAGATCATAAGGATAAGAATTTAAAACAAGGTAATGAATTGTTCGATTTGTAGATAGTTTAATACAATTTATCCCCATGTGTCTACAATTTGACAAAAACGTCTTATAAACATCGATCACTATATCTGAAAACAAAATTATCGCTAACGAGCCTCGATAATGCACGGACGGACAATTGATTGGTAACATAACGCCTTGCATATTAGGGTTTCCAACACCCGGACCCTTTACTAATCAATATCAATTTAATTCCATCTTAAAAGGTTTTTAGAATAAAAGAATAGAATCATAAGATCTCTTTGACCAATACTTTTTGTAGTCTTCTCTTTTGTGTTTGGTATAGCCGACAAAAATATAATTAAATGAACACTTGAAAGCCGCACATATATAAATTTTGGTTCATAATTTATATTTTGTTTCATCAATTACTAACTAGTCTATATTCATTTTCATCTATGCTTTTGCAGGTTTATATGTTTGGTCAAATAATTATTTGAGTTTTTAATGATATGTCTAGCCTCTATTTGTATTCTTGCAGCTTCAAGTATAGAAGATATGGCCATCTTGAAACATTTTTTTTTTTACCAATCAATGATATTTATATATAACAAATAATAATGACACTCCCAAAGCATGCATATCAAAAGGTTTTCGATTTTCAAGTATATATTATGTATGTTTTGAAGTTAATAGTCAGTCAAATCCACTAATAAGATTAGTATTAACATTAAATATTTAAAAGGTTTAGATGGAAAAAAGTGGTCCCAAATACATTGTACCATTTGTAATTAAACAACCTATATTTTCAGTTTCCTTACACAATTTGTATCTCACAAATTAAAAACTCATGGGGACCATTATGCACAACCAAGAACCAACCCTAATATATTGCACTAATATACTCATATAGTACATAAACTAACCTCGTGTAGAGATATATATGAACAATAGGGGACCATTAATTTTCTTCATCATCCATAAAATAACTAAAATTGGGAGAGAGGTTCTATAGCTAGCTAGGCTGGGAAGAGACTAATAAAGCATGGAAAATGCCTCTACCTTTTTTTTTTTATTGAAAAGTGTGTTAAACGATAATATACTAATCTTTAACGGATATATTTATAGAAAAATATCGAATAATTAAACCTTAGATCCAATTTTAAAAACGATAAAATTTGTTCACCATTACTGTAAAAAGACAAGTTGGATTCAGTATAAGACCTTGAATATTAAAACTGTGTTCCTAGTTTGGTGACAGGTAGTGCAAGAAATGAAACAGTGATAATAAAATGTCTGTAGTTATTCCCCACTTTTCTTAATTTCTTCATCTTTTCTCTCCGTTTTTAATTATTTTGTACAAACCATGCATGATAAAGTAAGACATACATCATTTCAAAAAAAAAAAGTAAAACATAAATGGTTTGATAGAAAAATAAAATTCATCTAGATTTGTTATAATAAGAGTGCAATATGTTTGAAACAATGTCTATTAAACATTATATTTGAAAATGACTATTTACATTCGAAAACAATATATTTCAAAAAAGAAATATTCCAAAACAATATTCTTATATATTTTCCTAATGTTTCAAATTTGACAATTTGTATTCCTAACACGATATTTAATATTCAATTCTGAGTAATATAAATATAATCTTTTCACATTTCAAGACTTTATGTTTGTAAAATAAAATTATGACTCATATAAAACTGAATATATATCTTGAAATTCCAATCTTCTCATAAATATATATGGTCTCTAATCACATATGTTTTATGCGATTTTTTCTACGATGTTCCAATTTTTAACATATACTTATGCTTCATCAAAAAAAAAAAAGATGGCACATTTTAGAAAATAAACAATAGAAAAAATAGAGCATAAATTTAAGAACATACAAAGAAAAGGAGAAGCATGCATTACCGTTCGAAAATTCTACGTTTATTTAATTATTAATTTTTGTATAGTCCAAATGCTACATCATCAATATCTTTACATTAAAATTGATGATAAGATATGTTCTCTCATATATTGCCTATACACTATAGGATTATAATCTTATATTCCTCATAAAATGATTTTGATAAATAATAAACTTTATTTGTCAAACTTGATTTTTGTTGTTGTTATAATGTTGACACACATCCTGGATGCAACCAAAAGTACTCATGTGTTCGTCAAGTCTAAGGTTGTTAATGGAATAATTGAACCCAACTAAAATGACAAAACTACCCTCCCTCAAAGACAAGCAAACCAAGTCAAAGTCATGAATAATGTTTTTGAGAAAGAAGAGAGTAGCTAGTGTAACGAGGAAGAAGAAGGATCACGTGACAAAGAAGCAGTGGTCCCACCAGGTGGGGGCAGATGCGGGACCCACCTCAAGGCGTTACTCACAACGAGAGAAGATCAAACCTAGGATTGTAGACGACGATGATTGGCCAAATCAGGCATGCACGATGGCGAAAGCCTGCAACAGAACAATTCTAGTGGACTCGCCATTTTGCCATAAACGATGTTTTCTTCAGGGGCTCTACGAGGAACCAGCCCTTGCCACATCCTCGTTACGGCTTTGCGGTCTCTTTAATGAGGCCTTTCATGGATTTGGTCTCTGGCTTCTTCCTTGTACACCAAGTCAATGCTTCGCCACCTTTAGCTATTAAGGATAAAGAAACCTAGTGACCTTTCTTTTTCTTCTTTTTTCATTATCGTGTTTAGGTTGTCCACCGATCCCTATCGACTTCCATTTATGATACGAGAAAAGAAGGCAAGGACCGTGTTCAGGTGTTTCTTGCAATACTCGTTAATTTGTTTCAATATTGCACACGTTAGTGTAATGATGGTTCGAGGTTTTCAGTTGATAACTTGTTTACCACACTTAATCTTGTGTTAGGTCGTTTCAGGTAACTTTCACATTTATAAGGCTCGTTTTTCGATACCTTGATTTAACGTTAATGTTTATCTGAGTTTATATAAGACATGGATATATCTATTACTCGATAAGTATATTAATTTCGGATTTTAGATATTGGTTTTTAACGAACGTACTTAAAAAAGACGTGGTTTCATTCACCGTTTGTTAAGCATCAGTTCATTATGATAAATTTTGCTTTAGCTTCAAATAAGTCTAGAAGTACATCTCGGGCATGTACATAGCTCTATAAAAAAAAAAGATATATAAAGAAGTTAAAATTAAATTATTTCTCTTCTATTTGTTTGTGATTTTTCTGAAGGTACTTGATTGTGATTTTAAATTCTTGAGTAAACGAGGTTTTATAATATATTTAAACTTTTAAACTTCTTTTTTTTTAAAAAAAATTAGATATATAAAATTTATTTTTGTATTTAATTATGTTTTATAGATATATGGAAACTGATTAGTTTAGCGGTTAAATAAGATGGCTCATATTTAGCACCACCTGGAACTCACTCACTATTATCGACATTGACAGTATCAGATTTTGTGACCGGTGCAGAGAGAAGGAATGGTGGAAAAGATCGGTTAACCGACACTAGAATCCTACTAATAAGCCTTTTCTTGTATTTGTAATTTAGAGGAGATATATGGAGGTAAAAGAAAAAGACTAGAATTTCAGTCATTAGAAGAGGAAGAAAGATAGGGAAGAAATGGGTTTCAGACAAAGCCCAAATCACACCTTAACATGAAGAATTAAAAACAAAAAAAAAAAACTAATCAATTGAAAGTTTTTGTATTGGATCTATCTCTCAAATAAAAAAAAGATGGACATTGACATTGATAATAACTACCTTAATTTCGACGAAATTGAACTAACATAAAACAAGCAATCATATTGCAACGAGTATAGGAAGAAGTGATGGAATTAGTTATTACAAGTAAAAGCAACTGTCCCCCAACATATATATGTAGTTATGTACTATACTTAATTGTGTGTAGGACCGGCCACTTGCTCCGTACCACTCTATCAACTAAAGTAGCCATAAATGACAACCACAATTTCTTTTTCCCTTTTCTCTCGTCTTACTGATTGGGCCATGGCCCATGGGCCTTACTCAATACACCCCAATGTGAGGTTCAAACGTTCTCTTCTTTGTACTTTCTTTTTTGATTATAGTCACGTTATAAACTCTAAATATCATATAGTATTGAATGAACAGTACTTACATACAGTTTAACAAACAGACAATGCATAGGACGTATATATGAAATGAGATAATTAAAAGTATATGCTAATATTACTATGATCCCCACCGGGATTTGATTGCTATCTTAAAATTTAGTACAAGTGAAAGTATATGCATGTTTTTATAATTAAAGACGTGATTATGATTTCATATCCTCGTTTGAACTCGCAAGTACACTAACATGGATTATTCTAGTCCAATGAACTCATCTCTTGACAACGGTTAAAGCAAGAAATGGTGCGTATTCCAAAATATTACAAGTTCCATACATTAACTAAGTCCGTATGGCTAAAAAGTCACTTATTTTGTCTACGCCATTATAGACCATTCCCATTTATGATCCAAACAAGTACATTTAGGAGGCCATTTCACATAGAAGGTACATTTTATGCGGAGAAAGTAAGTTATCAGAGCATCCATCCGGGGATGAACCCGGAGACTTGTTGCACGTTACTGGCTCCTGATATCTGGTCCGAACCCACATTGTTGTAGTTGCTGCAACAACAATTGAATCTTCAAAATCTCCAAAACATATTGTAATAAGGGAATGGTTAAAATGATCAGAATTGAATTGTACCCTATCTGCAAAGTGGGGTTGCAGTCTAGAGGCTGGAAAAATCCTTGAGAGTTAGCCCCATATGGCATACTCTGCTCACCGCCTTCCCATGAATTTCGGAGCCCATTTCTTGACCCAAACTCATCAAGCTGACAAATATCACATGTGTATGAAGCAGAAGAAGACACAAAGGTTATTGGTGTCAAGGATAAAACTACAATTGAATCTTCAACTAATTGGTAAAAATAACATAAAAGTTGTGTACATGGAATTGTTACCTTTATGGTCAAAGCTCTGTTAGCTTCCAGTAACAATTGTTCCTGAACATATATATATATATATATATATA
>JAYMSW010003793.1:0-11754 GCA_036897725.1 Erodium texanum
AATGCTTCGAGACACTCTTCTCTCTTATATTTTGCACATATCATGAGAGCTGTGTCACCAGAATCGGTCTTGGAGTTTACATCACAACCAAAGTCAATGAGGCATTGAACTACTGTTCTTTGACCGAGACGTGCAGCCATGTGAATTGGGCGGAACTCAGTTTTGCTGGTTTTGACCGGACATTCCACGTTGGCACCGCAATGCAAGAGCACAGTGATGGCTCCAGCATTGCCACAGAGGATGGCGTGGTGGAGTAGAGTTCTGCCATGGTGGAGGGGGTGAGGGGATTGGTTTTGGAGGAGCATGCGTAAGATAGAGCCACTGGCTTCGAAATACTCCACCGCGCACCAGGTTATGGTGTAGGGCTCGGCCATTCCTGCACCAACTCTAAACTCTTCTCCTGTTGTTGTGTCCCATGACCAAGCTCCGAGCTTCACTTCAGCATCCGTCCCTACACCGGCCTGGTTTGGGTTTCCATTATGGAGTGACAGGAAATGAGGGTTGTCAATACCAAAACATAGGGGAATGAAATGTTACATGCTTCATTAAAGATGATGAAATGTGATTAACAAATTCACGAGAGGATTTTCTCTCGCATATATTTTTAAAACATGATGATGACTAGCTTGTAAGCAAAACTTGCTCAAACTAGCCTATTTCTTTCATGCATAGTGACAATAGTATAACTCATAAGCAAATGTAAAAGAGGATAGGTTCACCTGTAAGAGCAAGCGAACAACAGAAGCCTGTCTACTAACAACAGCAGCAACAAGAGCAGTGCAATCTACATTTGTGTGCAGAGAAGGCTTGGATGACTGTAGAAGCACTCTATCAGTTGCCTTCAGATCAACTCCACACTGTCGCGTACCACAGCAAGATATTAATGGCTGATAAAAAAAATTAATCCCCTAATTTGGAAGGTTAGATGTGGGATAAATAGTAATGATGGATATTTTCAGGATATTAATGGCTGATAAAAAAATTAATCCCCTAATTTGGAAGATTAGATGTGGGATAAATGGTAATGATGGATATTTTCAGGCTGCGATTCGTGGGACAGGGGAGTGAGGTCATATGACAAGTGTGAGAGGGTGAAATCTTAGTTCAGGAATCTGGACAAACCGACCAAGGGGAAAAGAAGCCAAAATAGAAAGAAGAAAAAATTGTTAAGTCAACTAGATTGGCGTCAGCAACAACCACCCAAGTGACCTACAGACCCCACACAGTATGTTCCTGGATGACAGCATGTAGCAAAGAAGTTACAACATAGAGGAGCAAGGAAAAAATTGATAGTGATTAGCTGACAAGTGACAACCTTTTGCTTTATGACACATAGTAATGTTACTGAGAAGGACCAATAGTAACAGCAGCTAGGTAATGCTAAAGCTATACCGAGTTCATATTTTGGAAACAGATTAAAAATAATTTGTAGTCAGTGTTCAGTTCTGAATCCATAATGATAAAGTTCAAAGACTTTAAGATGCAAGGCAAGAGTTAATCACCAAGAAACTAAATTCTTTGCTATTTTTTTCCTTTCAACTTTCAAGATCAGAGTATAGCCGATCTTCGATGTAAAATTCAATAAATTACCTTGATGAGAGAGTCCACCACATCAATAAACCCTCTGCAGCATGCAGAGACAAGAGCATGCACGGCAACATGGGACCGAATCAGATCAGAACCCATGAGCATTTCCGCTAGCATTGCTTGGCCATGACAGCTTGCTTCCAGCAGAGCCTCCTCGCAAGCAGGCTGAGATGCCCCGGCTTTTAGTAAGATTTCCAGAATCTCAAGATGCCCCTCCCTAACCGCTGCTGTTGTCGCAAAGCCCCTGAAGAGTTTCTGGTTCACATCAGCTCCTACGCTCTGTCAATAACAAAATGTCAAGTCTCAGTACATTGGAAAGCATCTGGAGAGGCTCCACCAGATAAAAACTTACATGTTTTTTCCATTTTTACTTAAATAACATTTATGATTTTTATCATGATAGGAATCTTGGATTATTCAAGTGCAGTAGCTGATGGCCGCAAAAAGACAAAAATAAGAAACACTGACGTGATTGACAATGAAGCATGTAACATGTATAAAGTAGTATATAATCCAGAACAAGGCAAAGGGGGGTGTATCATGTATATGTACTGTGCTGTACTTCTGATTGTAGCCAATAGTAGAAAACTGCTCAATATGGGCATACCAGACTATGTCTATATAATAAATAGGTTAACTTATGTTTGCTTTTGTCTCTTACGGGGATGCTCTAATATGATATTAGAGTCATATTAATCATGGAACTTAAAAATGGCAATACAGATCTAAGATGGGGAATGCATCGTCTGAGCATTCTTCTTCAATAACAGCATATCTTACAGAATTGTTCAGTTGAAAAAAAAGAAGCAATGAAGTTGAGGTGAAAAAACATCAAAACTGTTCAAGTACGATGCAGGACATACATAAATCGGTTCAAGAACTGAGTAATGCAACCTATTGACAGCAGATAATACAATTGATGGGCTATCCTTTTTCGAATTATGGGTTGGATTAACAACTTCATTTTCCCTGCAGCTGTAGATCCATGTTTCTACTTTCTACCGGTACAAAATTACGAATGAATCATCAGAAGATATTAAACTCAAGAGGAAGTTCTCAGCATAGGTTCTGTCAACTATAAAGGAGCTACACACTCCAAGAGTAGCTTTAAACAAACAAAAAAGTATAACCAATTTGAGAAGTGTAAAGCTCAATACACAGCTACAGATGATTTAGATGCATTAGGCCACCACCTTCATCTGCATGTGATAGTCGACCATTTCAATTCACCTACCGTTAGAAAATTAGGATTACTGAGGATTGCTTATGGGCATAAAAGTATTGAGACCAAACAGCTCACCTAAGATTGATTCTATGTATCTTATATGGAGAAACAAAATTTCAAACCTTAGCCAGTTTCAGATACAAGAAAATCTCAGAAATCAAGCTAGAATACTAAAAGTCTACTTGTTAGTCAGAATCTAGACATCAATACACTTCAAAAAAAGGTAAGAGTTCTATACATCACCATTTAGATAAAACTATTATATAAACAAGGCTGTAGTACCTCATTGGAGTGTGTGGTAAGCCATTGAGTAACAATAAGTCCACACATTTACAACTTTTATAGTCAACTGTTTTGTTTTGATTTTGAATACATCTTTTTACAAGAAAAAAGCAGATTGAAATAATGTAGTATGCAAATAAAATTAGGGGTTGAGCTAATCAGCTAAATGAACAAACAAACAAAAAACTTCAATATTTACAGAACACTCAGAAAATGCTCATATCAGTGAAAATGAGCAGTGAGAACACATAGCTACAGCAGAGAGATCACCAACATAACCAAAAAAGGAGCTGCTAATGAAAATAGTGAAAAAAAAATATGTAAAAACAAACAATGACAGAGAAAAAAGATATAGATAATTAGATATTATGCTTAATCTCCAAAATCAAAGGAAACAAACAAGCAAAAAAGCACAGGAATTGTAACGCTTGGATGCTATGAAATCGAAAGCACTTCAAAAAAAATCTGCGAAAATCAACTATGTGAATGGAACAGTCCGAATCTGAACTTCAACCACTATGATTCAAGAAATTTGAAAAGAGAGCAAAATTTAAACAAAAAAATGCGATCTCGTTACCAGCAATTTCCTGACGAGAGTCAAATTCCCGGCGTGAACGGCGAGGAACAGCGCCGTGACGTCCATCTTCAACTCCTCGTACTCCAATCGCACCTCCCCGGCCGATTCATCGCGGAGCGCCACCTCCATCTTCCTGTTCTTCAGGCAAACGGCGCCAATGTAGTTGACGTCGACGACCGGATCAGCGATGCACTCCATCGCCGCCTTAATATCGCCGGAGAGCGAGACTTCGAGCAAACGCTGCGAGACCTCGGCCTCGTAGTCCACAGGAACCACCTGCTTGCCGGAGAAAACCGTCATTTTCCGGCTAATGCGGCGGCGAAACCTCGAGCTCTCCTTCGGTAGAAGCAGTAGCAAATGAATGTGAGGAGTGAGAGAGAGCTCGCATGCGAGACCGACACTTCCTCTGTCTCTATTCTCTAGAACGACGCGAGACTCGAGAGAGAAGAAAATGAACTTGAAAGGAGTGAGCGGCAGAGACACCAGTGGAAAAGGAAGGAGTGTGCTTTAATTTTATGGGGTCAATATTTAACCCGGGTTTCAAATTTTTAACCGCGGTTAAAAAAACTTCACCACACTGTTTGACTCGGATTATCACGGGGTGGCGTGGCGCGAAATTAGTTGATATATCGGAGGGTATTGTGGTAAATATGGTATACGGATACGACCCGGATAAATGGCATTTTTACTTCCTTTCTCGGACCCTACTTAAATAGTTATGTAGTGGCCATAACTTTTTTTTTTCGTGGAAGGGAAATGTTCTCTCCCAATATAATATATCACAATTGGTATATATAATAATATTTGTATGTTGAAGGCAGATAACCTTTACAAATCTACTGTAATGACCTAACAACCCAGTTTATAATTGGTAACAACATCCAGCCAAAACTGGCACAACAACCGACCGCATAATTGGCCCAAGGTCCAATAGAATCGACACCGAGTCTAGTCGAAACTGGCACTATAACCAGCAAAAACTGGTCGCTAATCCACCACCGATTCACTAATTATAAAACATTACATCTAATAATAACTACTAGTAATAACCGAGTCTAATCAGACCCACAAGAGCGGTCCACTTGGATTGGGAAGCTTGACTGTCGGACCTGCATTTTTTGGCGAATCTGGCGGTCCGGATGGATCACCGGCAATGCAAGTTCCAGATCTGGCAGGTAACCCAGATCCTCTTAAATCCGGACATAGAGCTGCACAATCGGCAAAAGACTCACGGGAAAATAGGGCCCAATCGACTAAACAACTAAATCTGAACCTACTACTAGCAAAACTATAACAAAATACATCAAAAATATGAACAGACCCTCTGCTCTCAAAGCGATCCTCGGGGGTAGATGCGTGCTACGAACATGTTTCGGCGACCATTCGATCTTCAGGACAGCACGACTATCACGGCCAAGCCACACCGAACCGCGTTCCCACTGGTGGCCTCCATCCGGGAAGCTTCTTAGACCTACTTCGTCCGCTAGATCTGAGCAGCCGGCGAGGCATCACCGTTCTGCTCCAGCCGGACACAAGGGCTGGCGGTTTCCAAAGGGCGGAGCTGACGACGCTAGCATGACAACACGACAGAGTGCTTCTCGAACCCGCGACGGGTGAACGGAGGTGGGGGTGACTCGGACTCCGACGAAACAGCGACTGTACGAAATAGATGAGGAAGAAATGGGGAGGAGGGTGAGAGAAGAGTGGAGGGGGAGGGGGAGGAGCATGGAGGCTCGTCCCCCCTCAGCGGTGACGGAATAAATCTAGGTTAAGGGCACTGTTTCGATAGAACCATAGAGAAAACTCTAACACATGATATAGGCGGGCATAACTTAAGTGTCTATTAATCTTTCTTTTTTTTAATGCAAATGTTATATACTATATCAATCATAAAAAGATATAAATTAAACTATTGATTGTACGTAATATGATACTAATATTATATTCTACACTCGATGAGAATAATAATTGTTATATTTAACATTGAATAGGTATAACTCATACATCGTTTTAAAATCAAATCGGAGCAGACATCGCACTAAATACACACGTAGAATAACTCAAGACAAATCATCTTAAATAATAAGACAAACACATGCAAATAACACAAATGATGATTATAGTCCCCACTAAGATTGGATCTTTTATGACTAAGAGAAATGATTTTTTTAACCACCGGGTTAGTTCTAGTGCATGCCTACCATTTATTTTCAGTAGTGAAAACTATGCTTTTCAATTTTGTTTCAAAATGATTTTTAAAATCCACCTCGATCTTTAAAAATAGTATAATATGATTATAATAGAAACGATAATATTGGATTTTAATCATATTCAGATCATTAAGACATAATGACATCATGCATGCTTGGTTTTGCATGTATAATGGTTATAAGATACAATTAGAGAACATGAAGTAGTACTACTATAATTGTGTTAAGGAAAAAGAAAGTAGAAATGGCAGCAAAGGAGAGCAGAAGAAGAATAGAACAACCCAAAAGATACCAAAAACAGGGTCTGTGAATCAATACGGTACAGTTTTGGAATTTTCATGGGTCCAAAGCTATTGGGCAATGCATTAATGCACATGCACTGTGCACACGGCAAAGCAAAATCTTGGGCAAATCGTCTTCTTCAACACTCATCCCAACTTGTTCAACTCACCCAGTTATATACATGCTCTCTTTCTATCTACTCTCTGCAGCTATGCTGTGCTCTACTTTTTCCTTTTGTTGTTACAGTAGATTTAAAGATATTTGACTGGAGAATAATTGTAGGGATACCAAAACAGTATAGAGTTTGGTAGAGATTAGATATTATCGACTCAATCATAACAAGGGTTGAATAATTGCACATTCATAACAAGTTTATATAAGATTTTAAACTCTTCTTAGAACTGTAATTATTAAATGATTAACTTAACTAAAAATTTAAGTTGATAGTCAAATGTTCGATCATGGACATTTATAATAATATAGAAAAAAAATTAATATTTCACATGCAGAATCATGTGAATTTTTAAATTTAGACTAAGACTATCATTGTTAGGTTATATAGTTGATCAAGATAAACATTTTCCTTTATGAAGTTAGTATTTTAACTCCATCAAATTACATATTCGAGATTTTACATGTTGAAGCAATTAGGTTATGAAATAAATATAGATCAACGTAGTAATTATTTATTAAAAATATATATTTGATCAAGTTGTAAAAGATTATGTTATGAATTAGATGTAGATCAAACAAACATTTATTTACTAAAATATATATCTTTAAATATATTTATGATCAAGTTACAAAAGAAAAAATAATATCAATATTCAATCATATTATGGAGATTCTTAGGGTTGTTGGGATTGAGAGCAACAATGCAAAAAGATGTAAAATTAATTCTCAGTGAAAGTTTGTTTAGAGTTAGCTCAACGGTAAAAGTCTCTTAGTGTTTAATTTTGGTGGAGACGATAATATTATTATTTGAATTGTTTTTGTTACTTGTAGTTATTTGTCTTGAGTTGTTTTATGTGTACGTTTATACATTATTTGATCCGATTTGATTGTTAAGCAATATACGAGCTATATTTTTTGAATCTTGATCGTATAAGTTTTTGTTCTCACAAAATTTAGACATAATGTCTATAATGTTATTATCTTATATTTTACGATTAATAATTCAATATATAGTTTATATATAATATATGTAGTAAAATGTTCAAAAAAGAATTCTACAAAATTATGTGTATCATTCAAGTTTGAGAGAACAACCAAAAAATTGCAGATTCAATTCAGAAATACAAAATAAAAATCTAGGATTACAAAACTAGTTCCATGACCAGTCGGATCGAGCTTATCAGATCAGGTAAACAGCTGGGCGTTCGTACCACGATGTCTTAACCGCATCTAGCCATCTAGGATCGTAGCGAATCTTGTAGGGCCCTCTAATGATAAATACGTTAAAAAAAAACTGCGATATACATGTGGTACGTACGGTGGAGCCCAGTATACGGACCGAGACGGTCCGAATCCGACAATTGCGAGCAGTTCGTCGGGTAAAATAAGTGATGATAGGGTGACAGCTGTGTGACTGGGAGTTTTGACAGGCTGGGCGCCAATGGACACGTTGGTCAGATGTTGATAGGCTTCGTGCTCTCAGTGATGACGAGGCAATAATAGCCTACGTGGCTGCTGACTGTGCACGTGGAATTTCTCAGCCATGTTTTTAATTGTACTTTTGTCGTTTTGTATCGCGTAGATCCATACATGTTATACACATTTTGATGATATATTTATGTAGTGTTATAGTTAGTTAGAAGCTGGAAGGTGGCTTGCTTTTTCATCCCTTTAAATGTTACACGTGGAGTCATTGAAATGCACAAACCATGAGTACTATATGATCATGTAGCAAAAATGTTATGAATCACAAATGTCAAAGTATATGAATCCTTTTAAATGTCAAATCTCTTTAAATATCAGTACATCTAACGATCCAGAATGCAGAGGGTAAACGTAAATAAATTAAATTTTAAAAAATATATATTTACGATTTTACTATTAATGAATCGTTAGATCAATTAATTCAACAGTCCAAATGAATTCACGAGTTTACAACGAATACATAGATTTACAATGGAATATATACATATATATATATATATAATTATGGTGTGGATCCCTAGGGGGGAGCCACAAAACCACATAAAAAATACAAGAAAAACCGAAAAATATAAAAGAAGAAGATGAAGAAAAAGAAAGCAAATAAAAGAACTGGTACATAAGTTATGCTCATTTAAAGCCGACTATGTATATTATTTTTCCTCTAAGTATAGAGTCTATAATATTATTGTAGAGTCTATTTTTTTTTTCTATAATACAATCAATAGTTCAATATATATATCTTAATGTTAATATACAATTCAATAAAATAATAAAAAAACATGTATACTCAGTATAAATAATGCAATAAAGTAGGCATGTGTAGTGAAGTAGCTTTGTATGGAATGGTACATGCATTGAATCTCGATGGGGAAGGATTCGGACATCTCGTAACGCGACCATTATGCACGTGAGCCTCATTAATGTCTTCGTTTCCCATTTTCAACACGGACCATATCATACATAAATTTCACCAAAATCTTAGTACGGACAAGTTCTTTATTACACTTATTGCCTTTCCTTTCGCGTTGCAAATCGATTTCTACCGTATCGCATTGACGATTTTCACGTTTGAAGTAAAAGATTTATAACTAATGAAGAAAATAATTATATGTTTTTGTTAAAAAATAATCATATCCAACGAATTTAATATGATTTAATTGATTAGAATTTCTTTTTGTATCAAAAATAAAATTACAAGTTATTTTTACTTTGCCAAAGGGTTCTAAATTTCTGAACGTTGCTTCACCATTTTTGTTATTTTCAAACTTCCATTTGACGACGCATTTGAAATTAAACTACAACTTCTTTCAAAATAAATATAAATATAAATAAATAAATAAACTACAGCTTTGTGGGCCTTTTATATATCGCCTATGACTTCGTATGCTCTTTGCTTTTTAAATTTTTCCCCCACCCGAAAATATCTATTATTACATGATACGTATAAATAAATAGTTATTGTTTAAGTTGATTGTATTTAAATTAAAGTAACACGATACAGAAAGGGTTTTCTCTCTACAGCTCTCTCTTCTTTTATGATTTTTGTGTCGCTAAAGTTTTAAAGAGGGGATGAGTGCTCTTCTAAGCATGCTCTCCCCCTCTCCGATTCCTTTCCTCCTTGTTGATGCTGAATCTAGTCCTTGTTGGGGATCTTCTACCGGATTTGTCCGTCGTCCAACTGAGTGTGAGGATTCGTCATGAGACAGTCCTTTTTCGGGTCATGGTTTAGGTACTTTTTTTCTTGTATTTTAGTTAATAAGGATCCAACATTAATCTGGTTTTGGTGTCAGCTTTAGTCTTGTTTTTTGTGTCAGACTCAGTCTGGCTTTGGTGTCAGAACTAGTCTGACTTAGTGTCAGATTTAGTCTGGTTTAGATGTGCATCTATTGTGTTTTAGGTTCTCTCATTTAGGTCTAGTCTGGTTGTAAGCGATATGCGAGACATGCTCAGTGAGAAGCTGACTGCAAGAATTTTATTCCCACTAAGTCTAGATTTTGTGAGAGCTATTGTCCTGATCGTTTTATCAGTTATTATGTCATTACGTTAATATATAATATTACGGTAAAAAAAATTTCTTTCAAAAATTAACACGATACAAATCACTATATTCGAAGACAATGTAAAAACATGACTATAGCATACTTATGTGAATTTAAACAATAAAAATGTGATATTTTATTAGTCATGGTAATTAATGTATCGTATATTAATACAATTACAAAAAACATATAGTTAAACATGTTACTCTTTTTTCTGAAATACAAGATCTCTGTCATTACTATGTATCAACCAGTTGATGTTGGCACGATCTTTTAGCCAAAGCTGATACTAACAAACAATCATGTAGTTGACATTAAGTACAGCAAAATCGACACTAAAGTGAGACGAAGCTGGTCACAGAACACCACTATGTACCTAACACACTATACTAATTAACATATAATCGGTGCCAATACTACCACACACTCGAGAACCACATGGACCCCGGCTTCTGGACCTCCTACCGTGGTCGCTCATGCCGTCTTTCAAATCTGAGTTACCCAATCTGAACATCCCACACCCTTCTAAACTCAGTTTGAGCCGACGGCTAGCTGACAACCACCTTCCATGACGACGTGACTCTGGGCTGTCTAATGTGACAGCAGCAGGACCTGATAAGTCGGGCTCATAGGCTCACGAGAAAACTATGATATATCGAGTAAAAGAACATACCAGATATTGGTCCACTAACTCTCTCTTTCCATCCTCGCGAATACGACATTGATATGGTTATTAAATTTGTTAGTTTAGACAACATCATGTTGTGCTTTTGAACAAAAATTCAAACAAGGGTATTACTCAATTTGTTCAAATGCATATTTGAGTTTTTTTTTAAAGTTTAAATTAAAAGGTGCAAATATTTGAAATATTGTTTGGATGGTCCGAAGAGAGATTTAGTTGGGCCCAGATACGATATTGGGCCCGTGAGTTACTCATTTCAGTTATATTTCCTTAGAATTTGACAGTTGAGGGCTCTTCCCAACTATTTATCTTGCTTATTTATTTATTTATAAACTATTACTCTTGCTTCTTATATCAAAACTTAAACAATTCCGACGATATATGAAACTACTCTTTTAAATTCAAACATATTACCGCCATGTTATTATAAAACTAATCAATAATGATAGATTTCGTTACAAAAATGTTTGCTTTGTTTTAAAGTTAATCATACTCAATTACGGGTTTTGAATTCAGATTGACCGGGCCTTCATTTCAGTTATCGGCATCGGGATTTACCGAAGTCGCAAAACAATTTAGTAATGTTATTGGTGTGTTTAGACTCAATGCGAAAAGTAATCCACTAACATGTGTTCTTGTATTTCATTGGTTTTTTTTTTTATGTTATATTTGTATTTGTACAAAATTATAACTTGATAGTCAAAGTTGATAACTAGATATTGAATCATTAACATAAAACTAAGTGAACAAGATTGAAAGTAAACGTAAAAAACATGGGCTTATTTTCATTGTTTAAATATATTATGTTCTTATTATAAGTAGAAATTCTTAATAAGAATATTTCATATGTGTTGTGGGATAATTATACTTTATTATTTATAACTTACACTTATTTATTTTTAAGTTTTTAAGTGGATGTTAAGTCTCCCCAAGTTTTTCGTTTGTCTTATTTCATCAAATTTTATAACCTTTAGGTAAGTTATGAACATATATATATTTATAATTGGTTATCAAATTTTCAAACAAATACCATTATAATCTAAAATCATTCTTCGTAGGGAAAACTATATAAAACGTCGGTGAACTAATCTGTCTTTTTGAAAAGTAACGGTGTTTTTAGGTCCTCAGTAAAAACTAACGGTGAACATATTTTTCGTCTGCAAACTGACTAACATCGTTAGTTTTTTATGAAATGACCATTCTACCCCTCC
>JAYMSW010003794.1:0-11753 GCA_036897725.1 Erodium texanum
CTCCGCCGTCCATGACTGCTTCAGCAACATGAGGGACGCCGTGGACGAGATCCACGGGTCGCTGAAGCAGATGAAGGAGCTGGGAGGAGGGGCGTCGTCGGTGAGGTTCCAGATGAGCAACGTGCAGACGTGGATGAGCGCCGCGCTGACGGACGAGGAGACGTGCACTGACGGCTTCGAGGACGTTCCAGACGGCCCGCTAAAAGCGGAGATATGTAACAGAATTGCTGACGTCAAGAAGTTCACGAGCAATGCGCTTGCTCTCGTCAATATGTACGCGCAGAAGGTCTCGCCTCCTTGACCCGACCCCAATTTAAACGGTCGGTACTGTAATGTGTGTGTGGTGTGTGTCTTGTAGTGTTGTTTTTTTAAGTGAATATTGTGTATACTTTGGGTTCTCCGTTTTTTTTTTAATTATAAAACAAACAGAATAGAAATTAGAAGGTAATTAACAAGGGTGAGTTTGATATAATTAAGTGACTGGCAATGTTAGGCAGCTTTTGATTCCATGTTTTATTTATTTTTGTTTTGGTATAGGTATAGGTAGAGGAACTGGTCGGGTGCCGGATTCAGACAAGATAAGATACCTCTATTTCGAATTGTAATTGGAATCTACAGTACAGCTTCCTGGGTACGAAGCCAATCTAAATATGAATGTTACCACGTCTGTGTGCATAATTATCTTAAAATATGATAATTATATTATATAAAAAAATACGCTAATTATTTTTCTTTTTTATAATAGCATCCCGCTCTTCTTCTTCTTCTTTTGTTCTTTCCCTAACCATTTTTGGCGGACCATCTTTAGTTAATTTTAAGTAAGCATATATATAATAAATAGTTATGATCTCAAGTTCAGTATTATTGACATTTTAAAATCTAAAACTCTACTTTAAGTAATTAACATAAGAATGATGGAAAGAAGAATGACATTTTTATCCAAATTCGATTAGACGACAACACGATATAGCTTAATTCCTTATAATTATATTAAAAATATATTTTATTGAATATTATTCATGTATATACAGTACGGGTTGAGCAATATTTGTTTTGATATTTAAAAATTATACTCAACTTGGTTCAGGTATTCAAATTTCAATCCTTTGCCATCTTTAGGAATATTGCCAAAATAAGTGTTCATGTAGACTATTTATAGTAATTAAGTACCATATTTGCAACTCTATTTAGTCTGCCCATAATTGTACATACGTGTTAATTTACCATTATACTGTACAGGCACATTAAATATCAAGTCTAATAATACTAGTATTATATAAACTCAATAAATTGCTATTTATGTCCTCTATTATTTTGAGAGTGAGTTTGGCATGACTAGATGATAAATTATGGAATAACTAATTAGTTAGTTGATTTTTTTTGTTTTGAGAAAAATTGTCGTCAATTTTATATATTGATTAGAAGATATACATACTATATGTTGAACGTTCAAAACAAAAGCCCTTACAAACCTAGACTTGGTGGAAATATAATTCATGCAGACAGCTTCTCATAGAGCATAGTTTGCATACCGCTTACAGTGTAGTATTAAATGAAAGGACTTGGAGTATATTGAAAGCGCAACTAAGCAGACAAAAGCCTGAGATTAGACCAACTGACGCTAACAATAAAACCAGGTGACGTTGGTAACATTTTAATTAAAAGCAACATAAACACAACTAAAAACAACAGCTCAAGCAACATAAACACAACTAATTAGCTAGTTGATAGTTGATGAATTAGCTATATAAGGTAAAATCCGTGAGGCATATATAATACAGATTATCTACCCATTTCTGGTTCAAGAAATCACTGTCTTTGATTGCAAACTATATATGATTATATATTCTCAACAACGGAATAACATTAAGAAATAAATATGCTTACCATATAATATAACATGATTACACATGTTAAATTCATCTGAATCGTTTTTGTGATTCTGAATTTAAATTTTGGAGTTAAGATCTATAAATAGTTTCTTTTGAATACTGAGCTAAGTTGCTGTAAAAATGCCCCTCTAAATTGTTGTTGTTGCTTAAGGGATTATCTAAAGGGTTGAGTAAACTCACACAAGAATATTTTTACTACATAACAGAATAAAATATAGGACTGAACTTTCATGTAATTACCTAACTTAGTTATATGGTATATTTACTGGCTTTATAACATATATCATCACAGAAAATGGACTGAAGATTAGTTTTGTATCACTACCATGGATGAGTAAAGAGAATGAGGTCTGAAAGGAATGAAAGTGTGTGATCATGACGAGCCTACTCTTGGGTTGATCAAACCCAACATAATAATAGACCGTACGGTTGCAGAAAACAAATTAGAAGATGAGAGTGATTTGGAATAATGGTTGGAGGACATTAACTTTGTAGTTCAGTTTTGGAATCAGCCGAAGAGACAAGGAGCAACATGTGAAGAAAGAGTGTTAAGATGATTAATTAGGAGCAGAGGACAGTTCTATTCTTTAGCCTAACTAACGACAGCTCCACATTCAAAGAGTCACGGGTTGCAACTTTTTTGCCCTTCCCTACCCTAATAATGTTTAATGATGGCCCTTATGGGTCCCTAAACAATTTATTATAACTTATGTTTTAGGAGTAATATTTGGAGCGGCTCGTGTATATATGTTTCTATAACGGAGTGGCTGTCTAACTGAAAACCTAATCAACCCCTTCCGCTGGCCCATATCATTATGGATACATGTTATTTTCTTATAATTGTTTTGCATGTTGAGTTAATTTTAAATTGGCTGCTTCCATTATATTTATTAAAGAACTATGAGATGGACATGTATGAAGAGTTAAGAAGGGATATACAAGTAAGATCCACCTTTAAGAAAGGCATGCACCACCTATTGGTTATGATTAACTTGAATCATTGAGCTTAATCACACCTTTTTAAGATCAACAGATATTATTGTGAGTTATCAAGATCATGGTAACAGAAAGCATACCTAGAAGATTTCATTAGTACTCCAAACATAACTTTCTCCTCAAAACAGAGAGAGAGATGACCAGAGAACAGACCCAATCTCCATACCATACCCATTCATTCAAGCAAGCAGAATCTTAACTCAAGGAGCAATGATATTGAAACATTGAAATTATTGGTAGTCAAAATTATCGGCATGTATACAGTGGCTCTCATATGCCTTACATAATAAGGCTTCAGAGTAACATGCTTACGATATTATAGCAGTATCACTTTGATTAAATACAGAAATTTCCAAAAAGTGCACGGTATCACCAAGCATGTAACATGCAGGAGGAAACAAATCCTGGATTTGATGGTAGTAAACATCTAAGTGATGACGGTAGGGGCAGACCTGCCGGTGTATTCCTGCATCTTGGAAAGCTTAAGAGCAACCTCCACCTGAAATTATGTACATGTTAGTCCCATAAAAGAACACTAATCTGGTAGGATAAAAAGAAAAATATGGTTGAGAGTTAAAATATCTCACAAGAGGAGCAAGTGCATCTTGAGAATCTCTCCCTGTTTTTGCTGGATCCTTCTCATATTGTTCAATGTAGAGACGGATGGTTGCTCCCTCCGAACCAGTTCCTGAGAGGCGGAAAACCTGAAATGGGAGAATCACAAAAACATAAACATATTGCATCACTCGGCAAGAGTGGCATATACACTAATTGTTGTACAGGACTTCATCTAGGGAATCTCTGGAAAATAATGACTAGTAAGACGACTTACCAGTCGAGACCCATCTTCAAACAAATATCGAATACCCTGGTGCTTAGAGATGGAACCATCAACTGGATCTTTGTACTCAAACTCGTCAGCACTCACAACTTTCGATACATCAGAACGTATCCCCTTCACAATCCTGTAAATAAATAGCACGAGTTTTCCCAAGCATTTAGTGTCGTCATGGAGAGAAGATTTTTTTTTTTTTTACAAAAACAAAATGGTGTTGAATGTAGCAGAGAAACATACTCATTGACTTCAGAAAGGGAAGATTGCAGTTTGACTAAATATGCCATGAGTTCCTTAGCCGCACCTGCATCAACGTTCTTTGAAGAGAAATTTAAATCAGTTCACATTATACACCACATGATTCCTATTGGAAAAGTAGGATTGAGGCATGAAGTATTATATAATACCTCATAGTCATAACGTGTATAGTAGTGGCGACCGTATTTAGCCCAATGCTGCAGAACAATTTCTTCAACAGTCACAAGCTTATCCCCACTGAGATTGTCCTTGTTTTTGTAAGCGAGTATGGATAGCCAGACCAAAACAGCCCAGATTCCATCTTTCTCACGAATATGGTCCGAGCCTGTCCAGAAATACAACAAATGATCACAACCATTTCTTCTTCTTTTTTCCTTCATTTTTGTTCAGGTGAGTGATAAATAAAACCATAACAATGTAAATAGAAATGCAGAATACCAACCGGTTCCAAAACTCTCTTCTCCACAAACTGAGCACATTCCAGCATCCATCAAATTACCAAAAAACTTCCAGCCAGTGGGTACCTAATATTGATAAAGAAAATAGTTGAAGTAGTGTTTATTTCCTACGGAAACATCAATAATAAGTTCATTCTTCTTTTATCAAAAAAAACATAGAGCATATACCAAACTCTCAATCTCAGACTAAAATACCTCAAAGAATTTCAAGTTCAGATTTTTAGCCACAACATCAAGAGCGGCTGAGGTTGGCATGCTCCTGTAGGAAGAAAAGAAATTATCATGTGAATATATTGCATAACTGAAGAAAGTTGACTTGATAAAATACACATCTCTTTAACACAGGACAGAAAGAAAGCTCTTAACAGTGACATAAGCCAAGATCTGAAATCTCTTGTTTGGTCTTATATGTCGTGAAACCATTTCATGAGCAGATGTGAACATGTGGCTGCAGGTTTACCAACTTACTGTTACTAGCAGGCTGAATATGAGTTAAATTAAAGTTTACAGTTCAACAGGAGATGACCTTAAACAGTAGGCATAGATACTAGCATGCTCATGTAACAAAAGACTTGAAGTGAAAATAACACAGTATAGAACCTGGCAACACCCTTCAGACCTCCAGAGAAGTACGGTATGGTTTCAACCGCGTTTGCAGCAATGATAGCAACCGAGTCCGAAGGTGTTACAAAAAACCTGATAATAGAATAGAAATAAGAATTGCAAATTTAATTACCACAAGCTCTTTATAAAAAAAAATCATCAACCAATGGCAGATGTACCTTTTGCCGAGAACCATGTTACGATCTGCATCACCATCTGCAGCAGCACCAAATTCTGGTGGTTCACCTGCAGAGCTTGTTTTACTCAATCCCATACGAGCAACCAACTCCTTAGCGTAGGTCAAGTTGGGATCCGGATGTCCTCCACCAAAGTCCTCCTGTTGAAGTAAAAGCCAGAGAATTATAGACTGCCCCACCGAAAAAGTATCGATGATTTATGACCAAAAAAAAGTATTATCAAAAAGTTAGAAGACCTTCGGTACGCAGTTCAACAATGAACTCTCTTGTGCACCAAGCTCTTCCACAAATATGCGCTTTGCATAGGCTCCGGCAACTCCATGCAGTGCATCATAACTTCAATATCAAAAATAGATCATATCATCCAATGTATATGCCAAAGGATATGACAGAAAATGCAAACTGTTGCAAAAATGCCAGTGAGATGCTATGATTGCTATCTACATACCAGAACGAAAATTTTGGACAGCTGAGAAGCTTCTGGATAGACTGGAAGTCAAAGATTGACCTAAGCAGAAAAGCAAGTATGAGGAATCATTAAAAGAAGGAAACAAGTAAATAAACCAAATGAGACGACAACAAACTATCTTAGCTCAAAATGCAAACAATTATAGATGATGTTTGAAGCAAGGCCTTCTCTAATCAATAACAAGAAAATGAAAATGCTAATAAAAACCAAATATGACATCAAAACAAATTTCACAATTTATATTGTCTTTTGAAAATAAAGGATGCATGACATCAAGCATTATGTGAAAAGAAGAAGCAAATTAGAGTAAGAGCAGCATATCTGATAACCATGCAGCTACTAAGTAATGACAAACATTGTGAAAGTCTATGATATGTCAACAAAAAAGGATCCCTCAATTGCCATTGATTCCATTCCTTTATAAAACATTGAGATAGAATACCTAAATCAGTGAAGTGGCTTTAACACAAAGCTTTAAACCAGCATTAAAAGGTTATTAATTAGTTACCCAGAATTCTTTAAATAGAATCAAACTACAAACAATCTTGTAAGCAAATAAACAAGTCTAAAGAAAGAATGTGATATTGCACCATAGAACTACCTTACCTTACCAATCCAGACTGACCCCTAATACTTTGGGTCGGGACATGAACTGTTTAATTAGTTTGATAGACACTTCAGCAGGTACACAGAGATAGAACCAAAATATGAATATATATGATACAAACAGCAGAGAGAGAGAGAGCACAACTTGAAACTTAAAACTTACTTCATTAATTTCACATAATCACTTGCTGAATCAAAGATCTCAACCTCAAATGGCCCATTGGGTCCATCAAAGCTTGTCACACCTAATGCAGAAATATCCACCTGGATATGCAGGTTGAGCATTGTGTCAGAACAGTATAATCAATAGAGCCACATATGCAGCAGTCTAATTATATGTATAATATGTATATATAAAAAAAAATTATAAGGCACTTAGGCAGTTAAAATACATCAGGTAGATCTTCAGCAATAAAATATTCCTTTATTGTCTTTGTGTTTTCATAGATCTTGTCAGTGATTCCCTCCGGGGCAGGTCCACCATTTTCCATGTTATATTTAATTCCAAAATCCTGCAAGGAAACAGTAAGAGAAGGGGATGTAGATATCAATAACCAAATCAGTTACAAGCAGCAGTATTATAATAACTCAATAAGTGTTTGCTTCTAATACAAATTGATATGGCACTACATGATATTTCACAAGTTTGATTCAATACATCCATTTCTGGAAGTACATATCATCTACTAAGTACCCAATTGTAGCTTAATTCTATTTTTAAGGGACTGAACTTGACATTATCTCAAATTCTCCATTTTATCAATTACTGATTACACACCATGGGCTTATACCATGACCTTTTTTTTCTGATCAAGGACCAATCTTAGGATAATGCTACCTACACCTTAGATGTACTACAGGAAAGAATGGTAACAAAAGCGAGACATCTAGAGATAATGACATTTGGACAATGTATATTTCATACAAGGACAAGTAGGGAGCACTGGATTGTATATCAGAGCCCAAATAGGTATCCACTAAATGTGAACCATAATCCTAGATAACTTAAGAATGAAGGCATAGTCCGTACCTCAGTGGGGCCACCTGGATTGTGACTTGCTGTCAAAATAAATGCTCCCGAGGCCTTGGATCCCTGATGATTAAGTTTGCAAAATTACACATGAACTTAGGTCATTATCACCATGAATAAACTTTTTCATTGAAAAGAATTTCTAATAGGGAGAACAAAACTAAATGGTTTTGCATCTCATCAGAAATTAGTAACAAGGAGAACATACATCATTCCCAACTCTTTCACGAATTACTGCTGATACTGCAGGAGTTGAAAGAAGTCCGTTTTGACCAACCCAAATACGTCTGACTCCATTTGCAGCTGACATCTTAATTATGATCTGTCAATTGCAAAACAACATTGTTATTCAAAGGCAGACAGAAACCTGTAAGTGATAAAATAGTTAGGAAGAAAACACAAAAATAAAATGTGAACACCAATATTTCTATATTTTAAGCAATTCAGCAATGTGATATCCAGGTCCAGGTAGAGAAACAATTATGGCACACCAATGTCTAGCTGTTGTTCTATTCAGGTAGTTAGATTATGGTCATGGACCAGATTAATTACCATCTATGTATGTGGTATTTAGATAATATCACACACCATTGCAGAAACATTCAAAAGAACCAGAACATTAATAACTGAAAGCATTAAATACAAGAAAGTTGGAGGAAATCTGACTTTCAAACCATGTTTTACCAACCACATTAAATCAACTCAACTAGTATAGTATTGGAACCTTAGTGTCTGAATGAAATAGATTAATATAAACATTCCTAAAGTGCAAGTTTCTGAAAAAGATGGTGCATAATGTGTACCTGAATAGCATCCTTTGAGAAATAGCGACCATCACCAGAGACAACCAGTGTAGCTCCTACTCGGTGACACAAAATTAGAATAAAGTCAATACAATCTAATAATAGGCATTACCTAGGCAAAGTGCAATTATCCTTGCAAATATAATAAGCGAGTACTACAAAGAAAAAACAAGGTAAGAAGATTCAAAGGGCAAGGAAAAACTATAATATTCCAAGTTCACTCCACAAAAATAATTATAACCCAATAAAAAGATTTATATACACAAAGCTAGAATGATTTGATGTAAATAATAGAAAGACAAAATGAGGCATGAAGATTTAAAACCATATAGTAATTTCAAGTTAGTCCTTTACAAACACAAAAGATAGACTTTTGGAAGTCCTCTTCGAAACAAACTTGTAGAATTAATGAATTTGAATAAGCAGAACAGTGTAGGGCAAGAGTATACTGGGTGCTACAGTAAAGGTTTTGACCATCAAACATAACTTCACAAGACAAAGAACAAATGATCAATAAAGATCTTTAGTCGTCAGTTAAAATGAAACTCATATTGAACCATAATAAAAAGATCTCACTGAACTCTCTTTTGATGGTGCATAAAATGCAAATCATCCCAGGATGAAGGCAGTCTTGGTATGTAATGCATCTATACTGTAAGAGCATTGAACTAAATAAATAAAGAACTCTGAAAGTTGTGCCTTGCAGCACTTTGTGAAGCCTCAACTTGAACGAAAACATCAAGGAAGAACCTCAAAGAGGTTTTCATCGTAACCAAGAAACCAAACGTATTCTACTGTCACATAAGAAACTAATGCAGGTATAGTCAATTCACGAATAATAGAACCGTACCTTTAACCTTCTCCGCTGACAGAGCATTGAATGTTGACTGAACAAAATTGTGCAAGTAGTGGGGTTCCTTGAACACTCTGACCTGAAAAGGATCCAGCAAATAAATTACTATAACCAACAAGAAAACATGTTAAAAAAAATGTTGAGATTATATTGAGATATGCAGATCTATAGCTTCATTTTATATAAATAGGCACTAAAAAAAGACATGAGTTTTCTAACATTTGGTACGATAAAATAAAGGCAAGCAGACAAACTCTTATGTTAGCAGTACTTGCAAATAAAGCATATAGTTCCATGCATAAAACATATTGTGCATTAGTACAAGACTAGAGTTCAAACATGGTGTGAAAAAACAAAAGGAAATACAATATTGATCCACCATATAAAATTAAAATCCTATTGATGATTCATGAGAACATAACATCCAGATCTACAAGTTAACAATATTAATTTAAACTCCAAACACACAAAACAGTACTTCCTTGAAAGGGCTAATTAGACAGTACAGGGTTGTCATCAGCAACTTGCAATTGCTACTTGAAATCAAAGCACATCAGGAACACTAGGTCCAATCTACATTACATAGTATTCATAGATATATTAGCTCCTAAACCTTTAGATAAGAGCATTGTGCTATAAAATAAGACATCATATAAATACTAGTTATTAGTAAATCACAGCAATTAAAACAGGTATACTGACTGGATCCTAATGTCAAATAAAATAAGACATGAAGACCAGCATGCATGTGTATAGTTTTAAAATGAGTGAAGACTCACTGATCTGAACTGATCTTAGCTGTCTCTTAGACTTAGTATGTGAAATCATAAGATTTGACTCGACCAAAGGAAGATTTCAAATAATTTTCAATCTCAACAACACGTTGGATCTGGAGCAAAAACAAACACTAATACACTCACTATTCAATAACGATACAGTACAAGCACTTCTGACTTGAGTAGGGCTATGAATCTCATGGTTCAACGGAATCATATCGCACAGCATACAAAACGATGCAAATCAACAGATTATACCATTCAAATCCTATCTGCAACAGAACGCAATCTCATCATCAATGCGAACCATACAAAAACAATAAGCAGTCCCTGATCTGAACATCAATGATGATGACAAATCAAGATCTAAGCCAGCGAAAACGAGAATCGGCAAGTTACACAGTAGATCAGTCGATCTATCATATCAAAGCAGGACTAGCATTTCTACTGTGATACTGATACAAACTCCGAAACAGATCCGATTCGAAATGTAACAGGATCAGAAATAGACAACAGCAGAAGAGAGATAAAGCGATGTGAAAGGGGCAGAGAGAGAACCTTCTTGCGGAGGCCAGAAGTGCCAGGCTTCTGGCCATCGATGGGAGCGGAATCAACTCGCGAGACCTTGAACGACACCATTTCTTCGTCAGACGAAGCAGAAGCAGCACAATTTGGAGAAGAACGAGAGATAGAGATTGGGGAGAAAGGAAGATGGAGGTTGCGTTAGTTATAAGAAGGTTGGCGTAAAGGGGAGGGGACGAGTGTCAGAGCCAGAGGTTGTGCTCGGAATATGCTTATTTTGTCTCTTTTTATTATTTTCTTTTCAGGTTTTTGTAGACAGTGAGTGAATGAATGAGAGGGAAGATAGGGGATAGATGTGGGTGAGATCAATTTAAGATTCCATATTTCAGATTGGAAATTTTGAAACCGCACATAGTTTTTTTTTGGTCTTTCTCGCGCTTTCAGTTTGTTACTAATTTGGGTCAATTAAAGTCGTCTTATTTTTTATCACAGGTATTTATTTCGATTTAATAACCTATATTTATTTGTAACATAGTTTTTATGGACATAATAAAATTTTATTATAACACATCTAGAGAGGATGAGAGTAACAAATTTTATTGGTAACTAGTTATAGGTGTAGTGTGTTTTATCATAGAAAAAATGTTTATTAACATCATAAGTGTGCGAAGTCCAATAAATTTTTAATCTGAACACAATCTTTTAATTTACATATGGGAATTCTTTGGTTTATGTAAAAAATTGAATTAGCTTTTTCTAATAGATTCTACAATATTATGTTCAGATTTATTTAAATTATTAAGAATTTTTTACATAAACCAACAAATTCCCATATGTAAATTAAAATTGCTAATTCAATTTTAACAAAAAAGGACATAAATTTTCTTGACTTGAAAAAAGGAAGATTACCATAAGATCCAGTTTCTCAATTATAACAGATCTTTTCTAGGTACATGTCAAGTTCAATACAACAACTTGATAACAATAAAATATGCTTTTTAATTATTTAACAAGATGCATAATATACTAAACAAGAGCAATTAAAAATAGCTGAAGTTCATTTCTAACGATCAGATTCGATTAAAACAGACAAACAAAGTTGACATGAGATTGAACCTAACCCATTTTAGTTTTCAGAAAGTTGCCACTAATAAAACGAAGTCGTTGCAACACCTGAAATTAATAAAGTAAATAAAAGCAAAAGCAATGGGGGTAAAAAAGTAATCAGCCTCGTTTTTTTTTACCCTTTTCTTTTCTTCCCAACGAAAGATACATAAATTGCCCAAAAAGCCACCATAGCCGTTGATCAACATGTACAACGCAATTACAGTCACCTAAATCCCATCCCTACAACAACCACTACTTCAGAAAATAATCTAAAATAAACAAACAAAAAAGTTAACAGAAAAGACTTGAACATCAGTTAGCAAAGCAACTGATGCAACTAAAAATCAT
>JAYMSW010003795.1:0-11752 GCA_036897725.1 Erodium texanum
ATTAATAAAATAAAAATGCAACTGCCAAATTTCTAAAGCACGCACAAGAGGATTCCCTAAAAACTAAAAATGAATTCAGAAGTGCAGCTAAAAGCATCCAAAATTTAAATTCCTTTTGCTGAAAGTTAGAATACCAAATATAAGCAAAGTTAGTTTTTTAAACTTGAAGTGTGATATTGAAGCTATATGTACAAAGATGTATGGGCACATAAGATTAATTTGGCAAGCTATTATGGAAACTAATTTGTAGTTGTAAATCATGATATACTGAGAAATAAGGTTGATATAAACCTAAGCATACATACCAAATAGTTAATTGAAGTTGTGAAGCCCACTTACCAAGAGAATTGTGCTCGTCTTAAAAGACCCTAAAGAAAGCATTTCTATTCCCTGCATATAACAAAGTGAGAATCATCAACATATAATTGCTGAATTCACAAGAAGGCTAGTGTTATAAATTAGCAAAGCTGTGTATGAAAATATATGATGGTATGACCATTAATATAACGTTTACAGCACAAGAACAACGACCTTTACAACCATGGATATGAATGGAGGATTACACTACACTGTTTATAGCATAATTCATTCATTTTCTTTAATCAGCTGTTAGTGGGTTAGTACATTCAAAGCAATAAATCATAACTTAACCCTGAACCTCTCCCTAAATCATTACCTTTAGAAAGTTAATGAATGGGACCCAAACTATATTTTGTACTAAAATAAAATACTTTTGAAGGTAGAGAAATGGTTGTAATACCTATTACACGGTTCACAGTAATTACCCTACATAGTAGAGCCTAATACAACCAAGATACAACAAAGTAACCACGGCTTCAGGAAGCCAAAACCAAACATTTCTAGAGCCTAAAATTATCCTCATAAGACAATGATCACAATATCTCATTTTCAGATGAGGGCAACAATCAGAAACAACACTACTACAAGGTAATAACTACATTATCTCATTGCATAACTAATTAAAACAAAAACTGAGAAACTCTATTGCATTTCTTTGTTTAATTTATTTCTTCCATCTGATCAAAGGGTGAAAGGAAAGCAATGTGGCCACTTGATCAGAGCATTCACATTGTAAGCAGAGCAACTCCTAAACCCACCACTCTTCTCCAGGTACACCTCATGGCTTGGAACCAAAATTGAAGATTAAGAATAAAATTATCTTGCACCAAACTAAATGAAGCTGGGGAAATAATTAAACTGAATCACACAAAACTGATAAGCACCCAAACCGTTTCAAATTCAATCTTGTTTCAATTGAAATCCTCCATAAAACCAAACAAAAAAACTAAAACATAACTCATATCTTAAATTCCGGGACATGAAAGCAAAATTGTGAAATCAAATTCTGCTCCATAACTTGGAAAAACAGAAAAAAAATGCTTAAAATCCTCTTATAACCAAACTTCAGTATGACAAACTGGAAAAGAAATATCAAATTGAGTAGCAGTTGCAGTTCCAAGTCCAACAACCCCATATACATTTCCTAAAGCAGACACCCTTAAGGTGATAGATAAGCCATTAACTAACATTCAAATTCATGGAAGCATGGAAACAACGAGGAAGAGAATTGGGTGCATCATCTAGTACATAGTATTTCAAAAGGATTAAATAAATAGAAAACTCAAAATCTAAAATAAATATGAAAAAGTAACATTTTCTAGGCAAACTAAGAGTGGTTAGGAAAAAAATCAGGCAGATAAGTCAAATGCATAATCATAATAAAAAGGAACTCACTTGTTTACCATTGATGATATGGACCTCCTCAACAGCCTGATTAATGATCTGTGTAGATGACGAATCCAATAAAATAAATATGAAAAATAACATTTTCTAGGCAAACAAAGAGTGCTCAGGAAAAAAAATCCGGTAGATAAGTCAAATGCATAATCATAATAAAAAGGAACTCACCTGTTTACCATTGATGATATGGACCTCCTCAACAGCCTGATCAATGATCTGTGTAGATGACGAATCCAAACCCTCTAGGCCCAATAAAAATAAAATCAAATACAGCCCAATATCCTGATAATAAGCATTTGAAATACCAAAAACCAGTTCATCAACCATGATGCATGTTAGTGAACATAAAAAAAAATGAATCTGAACCAAAATAATGAAGAATCAGATGGAGAACATACCCAGTATTGGTCCTGGAGGATGTGAAGAACGTAGAGGGGATGAATAGACCACCCTCAAGACTGGAATTCGCATCCGAAAAAGGGAGGGTTTTATAGAGTTCATGATTGAGAGATTGTGGAGTTGCTCACAATGAAATCTTGAAGAAGACGTTGGCACAACGGCTCGAGTTTAGTAGAACGTGAAGGAGGAGCTAGTGATTTGAGGGTGCGGGGAATCGTGGTTCATCGTGCTAGAAAGGAGTAGATTAGGAGAATTGAGAATGGATTTGAGGGTGCGGGAAATCGTGGTTCATCGTGCGAAATCTGCCCCTAGCGATCATTGGCGGCGAGAATCAGATCCTAAGTCGAGGACTTGGTGGAGAGGATGTCACGGGTGAGAGTGCAATGGAAACCCTAAAATCAAAGTAATATTGTGATGACATAGTTTGTAAATATATTAAATTGTAGGATTAATTTTATAACTACAATAACATTCAAGCAAAATAATTGACGTTGGAGATGCCACGTGGAATCCCCATATTTTGCTTTTATACATATAATAGATTTTTACTTTTTTATATAATTCAAATATACAAATAATTCTAATGTCCGTTGCCTCTGCTATTTGAAATAACAGATGTAAAATAAGTTTTTACACATTTGGCAACGGTTTGGGTTTAAATTAAAACCATTTATAAATATCCATATTTTTTTTAACAATATCGAGTTATAGTTTTGAGCTGTTCTTTTTCTTCCTAGTGAAGAATAGATGTCACTATATTTTGTATAGCTATACATCACAATATTTTGTATAGATAGATACATCAAAAATGAATGAGATGTTAGGGTACAAGAAAAATCAATATTATAATTATAATTTTTCTTTACAAATAAATGGGTTTAGTAATAGTGATAGTACGTCATGTAGGGCAAAGGTTTTAAGCTATCAAATTCTAAATATATGTCCGAATAGCGTAAGATTTAATGTTATATTTTTCTTCAATATTGTACTTACACGTGACATAAAGGGAAGAGAGATGGATCATCTTTACCATTTCCATGCAACGTAAGATTGAATACAACGTAAACTTACTATTTTCATGTTAAAAGTTGTAAAAATACTATTTATTTATTATTATCTGATCAAAAGCTATCTGCAAAACCATGTTCTACTCCCTATGAATCATCGAACAGATAAAAAAAAGTTATAGAACACATAATCTTGGTAATATTATATTCAATATGGTTGATGTCATCAATCTGGTGGTGAATGGTATCACTTTTACTCCGAATTGGGCCACGATTTCACCTCATATTTATTTGTAGTATTACTTTTTGACATGTATTTGTGTATTAGATATTTTATCCATTTTATAATATTTAGAAACAAGGTTCAAAATCTTAGAGAGAGAAGGAGAAAGCATATATTTCTGTTATGGGAAAGAAATGGCTCTTGTATTTGTTAGAGGTGATATCAATTTATTTTGCTAAGCATGTATCTATATATTTATCTTCACATATAAAAAATATATTTTTCATGCACATGACTTATTTACCCTCATCAGATTTGAGGTATGAAATGACCATTGCTATACAGCACACAGGGATGGTTTGGTAATTACGTGTCCTTTTTCATGGGTATGTTGGCGACAGTGCATATCATTGAATACATGAACCAGGAGTAATGTGCATATGATTAAAAGAAAAATATTCATATTGTCACATATATATATATATATATAGGAAATATTCTCTTCCCCATTTTCTATTGCTTTCTTGGCAACCAATCAGGTTCTCTTTATCAGCTGGAATTTAATACATTCTCTCTCAAATATCAGTAGTGTCTTGCTCTAAATTTGCATGTCAATTTTTTCAAAGTACTAATAACATAATCAGATGATATTCAAAATAAATAAATTATAATAATATAATCATTATAATATTATATTTTTAATTAGTGACATTTTGATGTATTGGCGGTGAACTACTGACAAGTTCATAAAAATCGTATTTTTTTATATTATCTTTGTAATGATCATTTTACAGATGTAGACACAGACTAGCCTATCCACGTGTCACACTCTGCTAATAGCTAGGCTTTAGCCTCGTGCATGGGTTTGTATAAGGTAAGAGTTTAGTGAGAAGAGCACTAACCTAACCTTTCATTACTCTTCTTCTTCCTTTTTCCGGTAGTTTCCTGTTATAACCTTAACCAGGTTAACTGAAAAAGCATTCCAAGTTTGTCGTGAGCTTCTGTTTTTCATTAAATGGCTTCCGTCAAACCTTGGTCAAAGCTCGTGTGTGCTTGGGTGAGTGAGAAAGGTTTAGGGTTTATTTGTTCACCTCCTCCAAACGAACCAACACAGCAGAAGTGGTCTTTGTTTCCTCCCTGCTCACGCCGGTAAACTTCTCATTCCTTGCTATGGTTTTGCATCTGTTCCCATTACTCTGCCTTTTGAAAAATCAAAGTTGTGTTGCTTATACACTGTTCAACATGTACTCTAGATTGTTGGTAGATAGGATAAAAATGGATCTTTTATTTATGTGTATGGGTTTGAAGACTCTTAGATGATTTTGACGAGTTTTTCACATGTTTTTGCTGCTCTAGACTGAAGATAAAGGAACCTAAGTGTGTTTTGGTGTCTCTGATAATCGTTTGCTCCCGAATCTCTTGCAAGTGAGTTTTTTTTCTTTTCATCTACTCGTTTTTTTTAATTATTTGTTTTGTATGGGTTGTCTATATTGAAAATCTCTGTTCGTTCTCTACTGCTGAGATAGTGTTTACATCTACTCTAAACTGTTGATTGATGGATGAAAATGGATCTTTATGTTTTGAAGATGCTTTTTTTACTAGCAAGTAATTATTTTGTTGATGGAATAAGGTTTTGGGCTTTTTTCTTCAAATGTGTTCTCAGGTGAATCTATGTAGAAATTTGTAGGTTGGCTCACAACATTGTAGACTTGTAGTGAATTAATTAATTGTTCATCATAGCTCTTCATTGAACAAATGTCTTCTTGCTTTGATTTTGTGTATGCTGGTAGTGTAAATGTTGTATATGATCATATTTCATTGTTTAGACAGTGAGTGTGTAGAGAACAGTTAATTTTGGTGGATTTGGGTGGAGTGGAACTTGTTATTAGTAGTAACTCAATCCCTTACTTTCTTTAAGTTTAGAAGTATAATAACTTGAACCTTTTTGTTGCTTGATGTTTAGTTGTTGAACTTGATCTTGCATGATAGAAAACTAAGAAATAGCTAGTAGTTGTAGTATTACTAATGTGCTCTCTGTAGAGTTAATTTCTTATTAGTTATTGGATCTGATATATATTATTCTTGTTTTCCAGAAATGACTTCCCCGTCTAAAACCAAAACAATTGTCATAGATTTAGGAGATAATCAAAGTCTAGAAGCCCCTGATAATCCAAACACCATTGCTGAGAAAATTATAGTTGCAATGAAACATGCTGAGGTACTTGTAGGACATACTTTGGATGTGAATGGGGTTTCTGTTCCACAGTTTGTGGCTATACTTAGGGATGAATGTCATGAGGTGTGGTATTTGGAAGTAGAAATCAGACTAGCTGAAACGACATATGACTGGGTAGGTTCCGAATACGTAAAGATTCAGACTCCTCGTAGTGTTACACTTGCAATGGACTCCTTAAACATGTATGTCTTTGCTTTTATGAGTAGTCGGGATGATAATGGGATAGTGTGGGAGTTGATAGGAGAGGAGCGGAATTCGGCCCAAGTGATTCCGCACTCACAATTGTTTCCACGTAATGTTTGTTATTCGGGGAGTGAGTATTGGGCAATCAGCTGATCAAACTAAAATTATCCCTGATCCGAATGATGCATCTGGGTTTATTTCTGTTGATATATCTTTTAGGAGAAATCTTGTTATGAATAGGCAGAATACTATAGACCATTTCGAGGCTCTGTATAATTACACAACTGGGAAGGGTAAGGAGAAAGCTGTATCCCAAGCCTTAGTGTACATGTGTCAACTGTTTCCAGAGTTATCAAGGTTTACAGGTATAAAAGAACATGTAAACAAGCAATGGAAGCTAGCTGCAGAGGAGTATTTGGTCAGTGTAGAAGAAGAAGAAGCAGCAGTTGCTGCCGCCAAGGCGAAGAAGAAGGTGCTGCTGCACAAGTGCTGGTTAAGAATGCAACAAGATTGCCCAAGGAGTTGTTCGACATTCAGCACAAATGGGCCGAGATTTCAGATGAAATCCAACAACCTGACCCCAGTCATGAAATACGAGGACTATTGGGGATCGCATTGAGAAGCAAAGGTTGGGTTCCTCCTCCCCCAGGAAGAGCAAGAGGTAGGGTTCCTCGGCCCCCAGGAAGAGCAAGCAGAGGTAGGGTTCCTCGTCCCCCAAGAAGAGCAAGGACCAACAGGAGGGGGATATGAACTGCAATGTGTCCTTTGTCAACATTCTGACACTTCATTTTGTGAATTTTAATTTCTGAAAGACAACATTTAACTTTGTGAACTGTAGTTTCTTAACACACTATCTGGACCTGAGTATATTGGTTGGTACTTTTTCAATACAACTCATGCATCTTGACTTGTTTTAAAGCTGCTTCACAAGTCTCAGTTCTCATACATTGATGGATTAGCAAATGTTTTGTAACTTGTCATTATGATTATATTAATTGTAAATATTATAGGCTTAATTCTGAGTAACTATCATATACGTGTTATGTCTCTCATTTGGGTAAGATAAACAACTGTATAAGAGGTTACAGTTAGTTTCGATAAACAACTGTATTAGGTCTGGCGGAGTTCACTCATTTTTGATAATGTGATTGGTGTACGACGGTTTCAATTTTTTTTAAGGACCGAATTATCTTTTGATAAAAAAATAAATAAAACATTTCTTCAGTTGTGCATTAGGATGGAATTTGTGTTGCTTTGATTTGTTAAGAGTTAATCCAACACGTTCTTTTGTACGGCTTTTATTTTTATATTAATGGTTAATTTGGTCATTAAGGAAAATTGAAACCGTCACATGTCAATCACGTGATAATAAAATGGGTGAATTTTGTTGAATGTAAAGACATTTGTACTGAGTCAAAGTAAATGTACCTTAAAAAAAAAATCAAAGTAAACCAAGTGAATTGATTATCATAGTTAATTTTTTTTTTTGCCAAATAGACTGTAACAAAATAAAATATTAGTTTGAAGTGTATAACATATAATAACAAAAGTCGATGGACTACATCTGATGTGATTCCATCAAAATCAAGATTCATGCCAAGTGAGCAAAATGCTGAGGAAGAATGCAACCATCATAGTAAATTCAACCATTGAAATTCTCAAAATACAGAAATTGAGAACAAAATTAAAGCATCACCATAGGCTATGCACTGAAATTGCAACATTTTCATCATTTCTTGTCTTCCTTCTCTGCCTTAGCAGCATTCTTCAACCTGACACCAGCATGTCTTTGACTGTTCCTCTCAAGGCGCAGCTTATCATAAGCTTTGTATGATTTCATCTCAGCTGTCAACTTCACAAGGTCAACAGTGGGCTTCTATCTCACATTGGGCATGTAAGCACCTTGGACTTGAGCTGCAGTTGAAAGTTCCTTAGGTGTAGAACCACCAGCCAACAACAAAGTGTGAATAATTTAAGATTGAGAACTCAAGACAGGAATTCACAAGATGCGCATTTCAACTAATATTGCACTTCAACTGCATTAAAAACCTAGGTTTATCTTAAATTTCCTTTTACATCTAGGGAAGACAACTAACTTAGCCTTGTAAGCTTTCAGCCTTGGAGAACCTCCAAAGAACTGTTCCCATATCGATGATCAACAACAACTCCAATGGTTTCTGCAGGCTTCTTGGGAATACCAACAACCTGAGAGGAATGAAATTTAGATTATTAGAAATTCATTTAAAAAAAAACCATTGCTTGCACAAGTTGGCACTACAGAAATTAATTGACGTGTATATATCATTATCGTCCAACTCTAAGCTCTTCAAGAGAAAATCCATTTCCAGCTCTGGCCTTCTGTTGCACTTCAATGTTTGCCCGTGCACAATGAGCCTAAGTGGCTCAGAAGTGAGGTGAGGAAAAATCTTTATGTTGCCTAGCTGAAGAGGTAGAATAAGTCATGTGAGAAACACGCAGTTGATGAGTAAGCAAATTCAAGAAAATTTAATGAAATAAAGCATAAAATGTAGACCTGTCCTCCTTGTCTTGTGTGCAGGCTGGTTAAACCATGTCTTGACATAGTTTTGACCGTGCTTTCAAAAGTGGGAATTGGGAACAACATTGATGTGCTTCACCATGAATTGCCTGCAAATGATAGTAGTATGTATTAATAATCAGAAGCAAAATCAATAGCTGAGTGGTAAAGCGAAACTAGACATACATTAACATCAGTCCGATCAGAGATTAGTCCAAACAGTAAAAGCATACATGAAAAAAAGAAGAAGTAAATGCTTGTATCTTCAGACAAATTCTCTTTAAGGCACAATTGATAAGATACATACACGCAATTAGATATAAAATACAGTAACTGATAGAGAACTACCTAAATACTAAGTGATTTTGATCTTCGACGTACAAATTGATCATTTAAAGCCCATAAACAAAACAAAACAAAAAAAATGTGATTTGCTATATATAAAATGTGATTAAGCAATATCTACAAACCCAATACTTGTAATTAAGAACCAAAATTTGAAAAAACCACAACAATTAATAGTTAGCTAGCAGTCAAAAAACACCACGAAATGGTGCACATGATGTCTTAAAATTAACTAACCAAATAAAAACACACCCATCATAAATGCAATTTCATGAGATAATTAACCAACATCAATTACACGAAAAGAATTTTTGTAAACATATTATGTCCAAATTCAATTATCAGACAAAGATTGAAATGCACAGATTCCAGTATCTGTTATACTCGAGTAAAGCAAACATTAATCAGATAGAATATGCCCTGGAGCAACACGATTCAAAGTAAAACGATCTTAACTCAAAGAAAATACAAAAAAAAAAAAATCTTTCCAAATTGCTACAAGAACCCAATGAAGAATTAGATCAAAAGGTATATTTGAAATGTTTTCTTGTAACCACCTCTAATTTTAGTTTGAGTAAGTGAAAAAAAAAAAGAAGCAAAGCAAATTACCTGCGTAAGACACGCTACTGGATAGAATGGTCCGTGCTCTTCCATTGCAGCTAAGCACACTTAAAGCAGTTGCTGTAGAAAAGAAAAGTGTCTGCCCAACCCTAAAATGGATCTGAAATGCGCTTAAGTTGAGCACCAAACAAATATCAAAAGTATCAACTGTATATTAGAATAAAATGGATATGAAGCAATATGGTTTATGCCCAAATATGTATAAGGATATTGTAGGAAGCCCTTATCAAATTTTGTAGAACAGCTAGCTAGTCTATCAAGATCTGCAGAAACCAAATGCACCCTCTGTGTAGTTAATATTCCAGCAACATAGCCTCGTAGAGTTTCTTGCTAGTTAACCTGTAGAAAATAAACAAAATGAAGTTAGTCATATAATTTACAACAAGGTAGTTATTGATGATCATATTGATTTTTTTTTGTTTTCGCATGTTATGAATTTTTTTGAGTATGGGTTTTGATTGGAATCATTATTTGATACATTAGAATGAAAAGGGTTCAGTATTGCCCGTTTCAACTTTAATAACCGATTATGTACTCACTGGTTAGCTTTAATTGCAGACTGAGAAGGCAGTTATGAAGCACCCCAAGGTGTTTCTGAGGTAATGAAACCAATCTACATGTTGCATTCACTTTCTCTACTGGTGTTTCAATTGATATTAGATTTTCTTTTTTTATCAGTGTATGTGACTTATTATTCTGCTGCTTTTGGTTTTGAAAATGAATCTTAAATCAAAAAGTATATCTGAAATGTTTTCTTGTAACCATCTCTCATTTTAGTATGTGCAAGTAATAAAACAAAACAAATATCAAAAACTTTGATAAGTAGAGAAAATCATATTTTTGTATAATCTCCTTGAATTGAGGGCTATCAAACATGCATATGAGGCTATAGAGGCATATAAATAATAAATTAAACCTATCAAGATATTCAAAATAGCCAATCTATGAAGATTCAATTATATGGTGTAGAAACTGCCAGCGAATTTTCATTGTTTCCAAGACCAGTAACCCAAATAAACCATGATTGGCAAACCTATCAGAAAGGTTGACAGTATCACCTTGGGGTAGAAACTTCAGCAATTGCTGTTGTTCTTCATTCTTCAGTTGTCTCGAGAACTCCTCAAAGTTAAGACATCGGACAACAATCAAAATAACTAATCATTACATAATAGGCCCTTATTTCGAGCATGCATATATAATTTATCACTTTTACAATCATAAGCAACAATTAAGATCACACATGTTCTACAGAAAATAAAGCAACTCGGATTCTTCAACCTAAAAAAACTATGAATGTCAGAGTTCAGCATATTTCTTCCCCGCGTAGTACAAACAACCGTGAACCCTAAACTCAATCTTATCATTTTTCAGAATCAGTGAAGCTCAATAAGGTTACAGTAACAAAACCTAAAATAAGCAATACACAATTACAAAAACAATAGATATGAACATCTGATCGGAGAGCTAAGATACTCACTCACACCTTCTTGAGGCCAAAAATGCTATGTCATATAAAGAAGAGTAGATTACAGAAGCATGATCGATTGGAAAGTCTCAGTGATACAAAAATTCATGAGAAATTCCAGATTAGCCACGGTGCAGATCATAAAATTCATGAGAAATTCCAGATTAGCCACGGTTCAGATCATACCTTGGAGTACGGAACCTCGAAATAGAGGTTTCTAGAGAGGATTCGTTGCTTACAAACTGCTTCCGCGTCGTCGCTAGGAGTCGGAAAAAAATGCGAAAAAGAAGACATTGTGATTCGCAGGAGAATCGGAGTAATACTACGACGAAGGGACTGAACTATGGCGTCGAATTCAAGAAGAAACGGTTGACTCAGCCGGATCGTGTAGCAATTGTTAACAATATAAAGATCTGGATACTCAAATAAGAAACTTTGATTGATAAAAGGAGACATAACTTTCGTTGTTTTGCTTTTATAGATATCATTATCATATGTTGTGATGAATAAAAATTGAATTGGAGACGTCCATATTAGAGAAATGCATTATGGGCCCGATTAACCTGCCATAATCGGATTGACTCTAATAAGTTGCATTTGAGGGCAAAGCCCAAGAACCCTTATCCGAAGCCCAATAAATACTTGAAGCACAGTCCAACCCAGTACCAGACTTATCTTCCACGTAACAGGTGGCTTGCTTCTTATAGCTGCTCCCAATTATTTCTTACCATTTTTTTTAAGGGGTAAGTTCATAAAATAATAGAGCACTAACCTTTATGTTTAAAAAATATCGGTGAGTTTAGTTGCTTAACAAAAATTAATGTTAAACAATTTTTTCATTTGTAAAATGTTAAACTTAACATTTTTTGAAGCACGTGAGGTGCACATGCACCTCACATTTTTGATATTTCCCTAATTGCCCTTAGAGATAATCGTATAACGTAACGGTGTACTAACCCTCGAGTTCAAAAAGTAA
>JAYMSW010003796.1:0-11752 GCA_036897725.1 Erodium texanum
GAGCGGGACCCAGATGGGGCTGGAGAGGCGAATAATGGGCATGAAGAAGAGGAGGGCGAGGATCGAGGCGGCGACGGTGAGGCCGGTGAGGAGGAGCAGGACGGAGCCGGAGACGGCGAGGGTGAGGAGGCCGATGAGCTGGGTGGAGTTGGGAGCCTGTTGATGGAACCTCCGTATGATATTATTGGGATTAGTATTGGCCCTTTGATCTGTTGATATCACATTGTTGCGGGGACGATCGGCCATTTTATTTTATTGGATTGTTGATGGATCGGTGGGGTTGGGGGAGTGAAGCGGAGCTGCGGAGATGATGGTTAAGGGTAAGGTTAGGATTAGGGAGGAGGAGGGAGACGTAACAGGTGTAGAGAGGGTTGTTAGTAGGGGACATGCAAGGCCACACGTGGAGGGATCCATGTGTCTGCTATGTGTAATATTGACCTCTTCTTCATTCCTGGTTTCCATGGCTATACACCTGCGCTTTTTGCGGAGATTTTTGTGCTGAATTGTTGTGTAACCCAAAACTATTCTCGTGAGTTCATTTTGTTTTGTCAATTAAAAATATTGGTTAAACATCTTTTTAAAATGACTTGGCAAGTTATTGACATGGATCAACTAGACATTTTGCAGACATATATCTATATAAGAGCAACGTCAGTGTATCGTGGGCTATTTCAGCAGCATGTCGAATATGGTGGGACTAAACAGGAGAGAGTGTGTAAAAATATATCATTATATTTTATTGAGAGTTCAATTGGTTAGTGTTTCTCTAATGAAAGAAAGAGATAGTTTTTTTGGTTTAATTAAGAGTTTATGTATCATCTATGATTGATTTGATAAAACTTCAGTTAACGTAAAAAGTCAATCGACGACTCTTTTTTTTATCGACTCTTAGAGTTTGCACTAAAAAGAGAGTCATTCTTCTTTCCTATGTTATCGTTGCTCTGAGAAATCTACAGGGAAATAGATAAGAAATCCAAATAGTACAAAACCAAAGTATCATCGAATGTTTTAATGTCGTTGAATTCTAAAATATGATATATTATTGAATCTGAAATTGGTTGATTCTTGTTCAATATAAGAAGAGCATTAAAAATATATAATACTAAACAACATAAAAATAGGAAAAACTAATAGGAAATTAGGAATAAAGAATACTTGTAACAGGAAATAAACTAAACTCTAATAATCCTCCTCACATGTAAGCTAGATAATAAGTCTTGAACGTGGATTAAAAATAGATTCTAACTATAACGTTTTCTTAAATTCTAAATACAATAGTTTAAAGTAGACTAAGCAAATTGTTCCAAATACGGTAGATTTAAAGTAAACTAAGCAAATCTAACTTTATAACTAATAAGCATTACCGAAAGAAGTAGGAAGAACCCATATGTAAATGCAATACAGAATTTGGCGAAGTATTTATAACTGTAAAGGTCTATCCCTTTAAGAAACATGCCAATGAACAACAGGTAGTAAGCGGTGACAAACACAAGTCGCCTGAGAGACCATGTTGGCTGTTGTATACGGTCAAGACGTATACGGACAACACCTTCGTTTCCTTCCTTCAACTCGAGTAATCCATTTAATCCAATCATCCTGAGTAAAACTTTGATATGAGGGTGTGATAAATTAGAGATTTTTAAGAGAACTTAGGGAGAGATTTGGTGAATTCTAAATCATGATGTATTATTGAATCTAAAATTGGTTGATTCTATATACTTTATATAAAGATTAAATCTATATTAAATAAGAAATATATTAATATTAGGTAACATAGAAATAAAAAAACTAACGGAAAACTATGAATAAGAAATATTTGTAATAAGAAATAAACTAAACTTTAACAATCCACGTCATGTAGAAGCGGGGTAATGAGTCTTGAATGTTAATCTTGTTTTGGCCTAGTGCCGCTACTACCCATGTCACATGACCCCACAAACACCGACGTGGTGGAGTTAACATTGATGATGCGTTTGTATTGCCCTTACAGATTGTTTTGCTCAAATTTTATTGAATGAGGAAAGAGTAGGATTATGACTTGTGAAGAAAGTATGTATCATAATAAGGTTGTATAGCAGTTGAATGTTATCGGGTTACACAAATTCATTAAATATTTTATTCGAGTTCGTTTAAATTTAAATTTGTAATAAAAATTATTTAATAAATTAACCGAGTTTGAACCGAATTATTAAAGGTTCCGCAATATCATCAACATGCTCTTTCAATATTTAATTATATTCTATTCAATACAATACAATACAGTTAAATAAATTTTTATAATGAAAATCAACGGAACCAAGTAAAGTTAAGCTTCTTTGAGTTAGGCTCAAAAAAATTTGAACTCCATTCAACTTTTTTATCCCCTTATTAGTAGGTCTTATTTTACTAACTTGTATATATGACATCATCTTATATCTATTGAATTTGAAATTAGTCGGAATTATGTTATTATATTATTTTTTGTTTGATAACTAATGGATTAATCTTCCAATAAAGAAAGAATTATCATCGTTTTTATATCTTTTGACACCTAATATATGTCAATTAATAACAAAAGAAGAAAATAAATGTCACATTAATCAATTTATTTTTAGTGAAAATAATGGTTTGGGCTTGGCTTCTTCTAATAAAGTATACATGTGAGATATTCCAAATGAACAGCTAGGAATCGTAGAATTAATGTAGGACATGAAGATTACGACGCATGAAAGGAGCATAGGTGTGGGACATGCATGGAGTTACATAGTAGTGGTCGAGCAATAAATCAATTAATTAAGCCGATGGCTTGAGAAAACCTAACCCAACTCTCTTGCACATTTAATTAAAATATGATTAAGAGAGTGACCAGACAAAGACAGCTCACAAGTTATATCCGAGTCGCTAGCAAGAGTACATGTAGGCCGAGACAAGCCCGAACTCAATCATAATACAAAAGAAAGAGAAAGCTAATAATAAGCTATAGAACCGGTCCGGTTTTAGGAATGGACGCTAGAAAAATAGTGGTGATCGTTGAGGACGCCGAGGCCGCGAGGACCGCTCTTCAATGGGCTCTCCACAACTTGTTCCGGTTCGGGGACTTGATCACGCTCTTGCACGTGTTTGTCACGCCGAGTGCGACCAGGCGGCCACGAAGAAGAAGATCTAGAAGAAACGACACCACTAACGAGAGCAGCGACAAAACGACTAGTCGTAACCTCCGGCTGAAGGGGTTCCAGCTGGCTCTCTCGTTCAAGGATATCTGTAACAGGAACTTCTTTAACGTGAGTGGTTTATGAGGTTTTAATTATCGGCTGTTTTTTTTGTCCGATTGGTCGGTTGATCTGGGCCGTTGATTGGCAGACGAATGTGGAGATGATCGTGACGGAAGGCGATCAGAATGAGGAGTACGGAGGCAGGATCGCCGCAATGGTGCGGCAGATTGGACCGTCGGCTCTTGTGGTTGGGCTTCATCCGAGTAGCTTTCTTTACCAGTAAGTCTTTTTTTCTTTCTCTGCTTAATTTCTCAACAACTTGGTTGTAAATTCAATTTCCTTCTTCCTCCTCCTTGACTTGTGTAATGGCCTTTTCGTAATTAATTGCTCCGGTCATGCCTTAAATACTTATCCATCGAAATAATTAGTATATGCATGTGTTGTTGCCCCGGATATAAATTAATAGCTTTAGGTCTGTTAATTATGTAAGAAAAAATGTCAAAAAAAATTATGTAAGAAAAACAAAGAAGTAATAATTTTATAGCTAGTACATTGGGTTATAGATTTAAAAAATCCAAAATGTTTTTCAAAATTCAATCATGTATTGTTATTTTATTCGCTCGTCTATAGAATCCATCGAAACCTATTGTCGCCTCCCTATACATCAACGCTTCCTTGTTTAGGACCCCAAAATCACTACAGTTTCAAATAACTCTATATAATTGTTTAAGTAAATTCACGATCGAAAAGGATGTATAGAATCTACCAACTGTCCATGCTATAATAAAAGCTGCAAAAGCAACACATGAATTAATGGAAGAAACGAAGTTACATATTTGTGGTTCAACATATTATTGGGTATATGGTGGGTCACTCGTACTTGTGATGTCTCTTCCTATATTATGGAAATATTTATCACTTTGTCACATTTTGGTATCATTTAGGACAATCTTATTACAAGGCCATGCTATAAATAAACTCATGAAATATTGCATTGATAATTTAATCTAAGCTAATTTTATTTCACACTTAAACTTGGAAAAATGTATTTATTAAGATTCGATCGTCTCACCTAATTAAATCATAAATCTAATAATATATATATACATTGTTTTGGTTTGTACATGTGTGGAGAAACGGATTGGAAACTTCTTGTTCGGAAATGTGTTAGTAATTAGGGATATATATATTTTTACTTAGTCGTGATTTATTTGCAGTAAAAAGCTCCGGATTTTATTTGACATATGTATGTATGTATAGGTTGGCATTGGAACATGACAATGACAGCATTGCGAGTATATTCAACTGTAGAGTTTTAGCTGTAAGGCAATCTGCGTCGCCATCGTTGATGTTAACAAGAGATGTTGATCAAGCTTCTTCTCCATTCTCAACCAACATGGACTTTTCCCAAATTGACCTCTCTGAATTACAGTGAGTTCTTCTCTCATCCCTTTTCATTGCCCATTTGATCATAATATTAGGTTTTACTAAATTGATTGGTAGAATTTTCAAAATACCTCTCAAATGTGAAAAAGTCTACATAGGAGAGATGAAAGATTGTTACAAGGACATCCACAGTAGGAGTGAATTTATATTAGTAGATTTAAGTCCATTAATTTTGTTAGGCCGTAGGGGAAAACAAAAAGACACAAGGGGAAGAAAGTGATAGATTTAAAAATCTTTAATATTTTTCAAAATTTAGTCATGTTCGCCAATCCACTCCCTCACCCACGAAATCCTCTAACATCTGTTGTACTTATCATACGTGTCGACGCTTCTTTTGTTTCGAATCCTAAAATCTACCACACTAACTCTGTATAATAGCTTGAATAGATTTTCGATTAGAAACAATAACAGAAATCAATCCATTGTGAGTACTTTAAACTGAAAAGATGAATTATAATATCGACATAATTCATAACATACACGAAATACTAATTGAACTGAATTGTTAATGGTGTTGTTGTCATTGACACGACGAGCTGTGGAGCTGTCTTGTTGACCTGTCAATACCATGGAACCAAAGACGTGCAACATAATGGTGTCACTGTCACCTAAACCTAAAACTCTCCGAGAACATGTCCGAAAATGCATATAGAAATATACATTAAAAGAATCATTAATCTGACTTTTCTTGAAACCTAATTGATATAATTGCAGGATCGCAGATACGAGTTCACCAAAAATTCCATACAGGATCTGCCCAGACCCTTCTGCAATTATCTGGAGATCATCAAAAACAAAGAGGAGAGCAACATCGTAGTAACTGTAAAGGAGGCTTATTTCGGTTACCACATTCTTCACGAGCCCCTAGCTACAAAGCTCAACTAAATATGGTACATACAAATGAGATAATATTATTAGGTATATCAGATTCTGTATACAATGAATACGCACACCAACGTCTATTTCAAGCTAGTTACTAAATGTATATGTTCTATGCTAATGAACGTTATCGACATTAGTTGTCCTAAGGCCGAACTATTTCATTTCTGAATGTGAACATTATAACTAAACACAAAAACTCAATATCGGAGAAAACAATATCACAAGTACATACGAATTTTTATTAAATAAAACAATTTCGAAATCACAATAAATCAAATATCAAAAATACATTAAATTAGTCTTCCAAATCACAACATACCAAACATTGGAAATACATTACTAGACAACAAAATTACATTAACGACAATATTAAAATTACAATCTTTCTTATTAAATATATATTTACTAGGATAAAAATATATCATATTTAGTAAACAGGTAACTGACTTCAATTAATGCATATTCTTTTTTCTTTTTTTTTTAAATATCAAAATGCAAAATGAATCAATCCATAATTCAATTATTGCCTATTTAATAATTGAGAATTAATATATATTCGATAACCATTTGATAGTCAATATTTAATAGTAGTTTTGTTTATCAAATCGTCAATAAGATTGGTGATCTTGTAAACGACTGAGCTGTCGTCCAAACTCACCTATGATTTAAGATTGTAAATATTGCTTGATGATTATATATATACTTTTTTACTAAACGATTTATGTTCATTGACGTATCGTATAATATTTACCAACGAAATCATTACTAAATCAGCCCAAGCTAAGGATGCTACTATATCATAACGGTACAGATCAGAAAGGTGAACCTCACCTCCACTGAATAGTTCACTCGTTATTGTGCTCCTTTTATTAATGAGAGAATAAAAAAGTAGTAGACACAGTTCGAGAGGGAGATCCATGTTTAATTACCATTAAAAGCAAAGAATTCCCAAGTGGTCCCCACAGTCTCATTTACTTCCGAATCGAGCCTGACAACTTATTGACCGTTAGGAGTCCCGGTTCAAATTTTTGAAAACGAAAATTTTATACCGCCACTCCCCATTCCTCTTCGTCCACTCCCCCAATTCAAACACTACGAGAGACAATGTGGAGTTCCATTATCACTTTCCTTGCATTCAAAACAGATATCTCCCCGCCTCACCATCCACCGTCCATTTCCATCGAATCGACGGCTCCGCTCGATTTCCCCAAATTGATTCTCATAATCACACTCCATTCGAACACTATCTTTCGATTTTAATGTTCCCAATTTTTTCCATTTTCTGGAGGTTCATTGTATCTTTTCCCACTGTCTTTTTTGGTATCAGTTCTGATCTTCAAGGTTTGGGGTTTCTTTTCATTTTTGAATCGAGGGTTTTGAATTTTCCTGAAAAAAGTTCCCAACTTTCTGGCGTTGTGAGAAGTTGATTTGATTGAGTTGGTGAGAAAATTTTCTGGGTATGTTTGGGTAGTGAGAAAATCTTGAAGAATGCCAGTTTCAACTAGGTCTAATATCACGGAGCCGGAACGAGATGAGCTGTACCCAGATCAGAGAACTGGAACGAGAGCGAGGATGGTGGTGGTCAATCAAGACGCGAGCCTTCCGATTCCGTCGAGAAACCCTCACCACGGCTTGAAAGAGAAGATGAAAGCACTGACCCTCTTGTACGAGCAGCAAAAGCGAGCAAGGAACAGGACCCAGAACCAGACTCAGAACCAGTCTTTGGCTGGATTCGGAGCTGAAGAGCCGAGATGTCCGAGTCACCAAGATCTCATTTCCAAAAGAGAAGAAGCAAATTCGGACAATGTGATGAGAGAGAACACTTCCGCTCTCAACTCCACAATCACAAGAACCTATGTGTTGCCTCAACCACCATCAATGGTTACAGAAGATGCAAAGGAGAATAATGTTGCTGCAGCTGATCGGATTATTGGGTTTTCTTGCCCCAGAAAGGCCAATGTGGCCGTGTCCCGGAGGCTTTCAATGGGAGCTCCGCACACGGAGCCGAGAGGAGGGGCTAAGAGTGAGCAGCTTGAGGCCATTTATGAGAAATCTACTATAGGTGGTGGGAGCAGGATTATGGTTTTTGTGAGGCTTAGGCCTATGGCCAAGAAGGAGAAAGAAGCTGGCTCTCGTTGCTGTGTCAGAATTGTCAACAGAAGAGACCTTTACCTCACTGAGTTTGCTACTGAGAATGATTTTCTGAGGCTCAAGAGGCTCCGTGGGAGGCATTTCACATTTGATGCTTCCTTTCCTGATTCAGCTACTCAGAGTGAAGTCTATTCCTCTACGTGAGTTCTATAACCAAATCTCGAGATGTTCCATTGATGCACTTTTACAATTTAGTTTGATGTTGTCAATTTCCATGTTGACTAACCATGTCAGTATGAAGTTGCATATAACAAAACAAAACAAAAGTTGAGGTTTATAGACTTGTAGAGTTTGAGATACAAAGCTTTGTTAACCATTTTAGTTGTTATTAGCATACATTTCATTGTGAATCTCAATTTGCTAGATGATCTTCCTTGTTTCCTAAATCTACAAGGCAACTAGAATGCTCAGAATCACACAATGTATAGGTCTTTAGTCTAGTAGATTGGAATACTTTGATTTTAGCTCCTTATCACACGCAATGGAGAACAAGTTTCCATGTGCATGATTCAATGTGATCTGCATTTGGTTCATGGAGCCTACTCCAATTGATTGGGAAAATGGCTAAGTTGTTGATCATTAGCGTACTTTAATCATAGTTTGGCATGGTAAAAATTTCACTAGTTGCTAAAATGTGTACTCCTTTCACAAGAACCAAATGGTTCCTTATAAGAGAACTGTCCTAAATTGTCCTAGTTTGGATTTTCAGGACAGCAGAGCTTGTGGAAGCAGTTCTGCAGGGGAGGAATGGATCCGTATTCTGTTATGGAGCCACTGGAGCTGGAAAAACATACACAATGTTGGGGACAGTGGAGAATCCTGGAGTCATGGTTTTGGCAATTAAGGACCTCTTCACAAAGATTAGGCAGAGGAGCTGTGATGGAAATCATGTGGTTCAGCTATCCTATCTAGAGGTCTATAATGAAACCGTCCGAGACTTGCTCTCTCCAGGAAGGCCTCTTGTCCTAAGAGAAGATAAACAGGTGCTTATTCCCTTTATAATGGTTCGGAAGAAAATTAACTTTGTTCAATGTGCAAAAATTTCTATCCTTTATGTGAAGTTTTGCCTTGCTTTTTTCTGCATTTTTTATTTGAATATCTGAATCAGTCTCTGATGTGAAGCTGTTTGTTCTATTTTGTTTTAGGGGATTGTTGCAGCAGGACTTACTCAGTATAGAGCTTACTCTACAGATGAAGTAATTATTTCCTCATTCCCTTTTCAATGAATTGGGTGGTTAGATAAATGAGAGATTAGTGGGACTCATACATAGTTTTGTTTGCAAATTTGGGTTGTTTCAGGTAATGGCACTGCTTCTACAAGGAAACCAAAATCGAACCACTGAACCAACTCGTGCCAATGAAACTTCTTCACGTTCTCATGCTATTCTTCAGGTAGTCCTATAGATTTATTAGGATTTGTTTACGTTTTGAGAATTTTAATTGTTAAGTTTCTAATTATGTATGATGGATAATGACATAGGTAATGGTTGAATATCATGTCAAAGATGCTTCCATGAACGTTGTGAGCAGAGTGGGTAAGCTCTCACTTATTGATCTTGCTGGGTCAGAGAGAGCACTTGCCACAGATCAAAGAACACTACGATCACTTGAAGGTGCTAACATCAATAGGTCACTCCTTGCACTGAGCAGCTGCATCAATGCCCTTGTAGAGGGCAAGAAACATATACCGTACAGAAATTCTAAGCTTACTCAACTTCTTAAAGATTCATTAGGAGGGTCTTGTAACACTGTAATGATAGCCAACATCAGCCCGAGCAATCTCTCATTCGGTGAAACCCAGAACACCCTTCATTGGGCTGATAGAGCCAAGGAGATACGGACCAAGGTTAAACTTCTTGTCTTTTCACTATTGTGTATCAAGCTTAATGGAGATTGTTAATGATAATACTCATCCTTAATTTTGACAAATGCAGGCATGTGAAGTTGCAAACGAGGAAATATTGCAAGTGCCCGATTCAGAAACTGATCAGGCCAAGCTTGTTCTTGAACTGCAAAAAGAGAATAGAGAGCTACGAGTCCAGCTGGCACGCCAGCAGCAGAAGTTACTTACCCTTCAAGCACAGTCCTTGGCACGGTCTTCTCCTACACCACCTTCAGCTACCTCTCTCTTGACTCCTCCCTCTTCAGCCCAACCAAATGAAAAAAGGAAACCCAGATCATCTCTCTTAGCAAACAACTGTTTCACTCCAGAAACCAAGAAAAAGGCAGGGGATGAAGTGGTTAGGGAGCTTCAAAGAACTGTGAAGGCACTTGAGGCCGAGATTGAAGGAATGAAAAAGGATCATGCTTTGCAGCTAAAGCAGAAAGATGATTTTATTAGGGAGCTTTCGAGGAAAGGTGAAAAAGCATCAAGAATGGAAGGGAGAGGAGAGGGGGCGAAGAGGATAGTGACACGGGCCAGCTTTAGGCCCAAAGAGCCAAGCACAGGTGACTTGAAGAGTCCTAGCCATCGGTTTCTATCACCTGCCCCTACAGCTAAGAAGCGGAGCTTTTGGGACATAACAACAGCTAATAGCCCGTCTGTTGATAGACTGAGTGGGAGAAAAACTAGAAGCCATGTCATTGCTGAACCTGTTGCTGCTCCCTCCATGCTTCTTCAGGTACAGTAGCTCTCTACTTAGCTAGTTTCCTCTATTTTTCGTATTGAAATCTTGGGATTATTGCAACAAAATACCCTAAGGTATTCACCTTTTGTTAGGTGTAGCCCTCTTCGATAATTGCATAAAAAAGTGTTCTGAACTTGTGTTGTTGCACTTTGTGTAAATTTGGTTCAAAATAACGATTTTACCCTATAAAAATAATAAGTAGAAAACAAAAACAAAATACAATTTTCTTTCTCTTTGTGAATCCAAAGAGGGAGAAATGAAGGAAGGTGAAAATTCTGGATTTTTATTTTTTACTTATTATTTTTAAAATTTAAAATTTCAAGAGTAAAATCGCTATTTTGAAACAAATTTACACAGTACAACAAAAAGACAAGCTCATAGTACATTTTTGCAATTATCTCTAAAATCTTTTATAAAAATTGTTCAAAGATATCATACATCTCATTATTTCCTTGGAAACCTCCTCGATGGCTTGTGCCTCTTTCACTGAATTATGTGCACAAACATATGAGCTTTTTTTTGTCCTTGTCAAACTGATGCAGCTCGTATATATATCCATGTTTCTGGTTTCTATTAATGTTTGGACCTTGTGTTGTTGACTGCATTGTTCAGCCTGGCTTTGCCCGTCAGAAATCTGAAGTTGTGAGGTGACGTAGAGCAAGAAGTACTGATAGAGGGAAGGAGGGTCATTTGTAAGCTGAGAAAATACGTTGCGTTCGTATAGTATCCCTAGCTGACAGCAATAGCTAAAATTAGTTTAGACTGCTTTGTAACAGAGATTGTGTATTACCGTTTTATTTCTTCCGAGGAAAGAAAAAAAAAGTGTAGCTTTGCTTAATTATATGTAATTCTTTGCTAGATTAGTGGATTGTTGATGTAATGGAGCATGATTGATTGTATTTTCTTTGAAACGATAATCGAATTCTTTTTTTTTTCTTAACATCATTTTGAAGTAAAGATTGATTTCTCGTGATGCATATAAATGTACATGCATGAAATTAAGATCCTTTTGACTAGTCATCACCACAATACAATTAATTTCCTAACTTGGAATCACATCCCTTTTGACTAATAGATACCATGATTTAAACATCGCATGTGTCTGGGTGGTGTAGTTAGTTATCACATTTGTCTCACACACTAAAGGTCTCCAGTTCGTACCTGGGCTCAGACATTTTTTTTTTAATATAAAAATATCATGATTTAAACATCAGTCATCATATTAGAGCCTCTTGCATCGGCATGTGGAAGGTTAATGCCAGCCTCAGAGAAGAGCCGTTTTTATCGGTTCAAGCTGACTCCGTGTGGAAGGTTAATGTTAGTCTCAACGAGAAGTCGTTTACATGAAATAGTCGCTTTTGTCAGTCCAAGTTGACTCCGCAACTCGCGTCGATACAAAAGATTTACCAATTCTTTTCTTTTATCTTGACACGTAGAGTCAGCACAGAAATAAAA